>JACEGR010005938.1:0-66800 GCA_014170235.1 Listronotus bonariensis | reverse complement strand
AGTATTTCGTCAGTGAAGCGTGAAAGTCATCACTCCTAAAGAACCGTTAAAGTATTAATAGCTTTAAAGTAAAATAAAGTTTGTAAAATTTACCATTTTATTATATTTTTTTAATAAAACAAAAAGCAAGTACATAATGGGTATGGGTACTGGGTACGTACAATATCAGGTGCAGAGCGTACTTTGTGCCTGTTATTTTTTGACCAAAAATTTTGATTTTGATGAGTAATAAATATTTTTTGTTTTTCTGATTCTACAGATTATATTCAAAATCCTTATCTTTGAAGCAAGGACCATCCTTAAATCACTTAACATACTTATTTACTAAGAAATATAAACCTAGTCTTATCTTTTTTATCCTTATAAATAAAAGTATCTAATTTTTTTATATAACATACTCAAAAGTAGTATTTTAATGCGAATTTAATAATGGAAAACGCTATGCCATTTTTCGTCAGTTTTGTTTACTTTTTTATTATTTTCTATTAAATAACCATTTTTACCATACTACGGCTTATTCCACTGATAAGAAAAAAAATAACACACGTATTAAATTAAAATTTTAATAAAAATGAAGAAAACAAAAGTGTCAATGTGTAGACTAGACATATAGTATTTTATATTGGTACTGACACAAACTAAATTAGTTCTAGTCCGCAAAATGGGAATAAAAGTGAGTTGATTAAGAGTTTAGGCGCCACCATTTGTTTACTTTAACTAACTAAACTTATAAACAAAATTTGTATTTACAATTTTTTATTTATTCTGATTAATAATAATTCAGTTGTATAAAATGAAAATATATTTTAGGCATTACTTATCGGAGTAATTTACATTTTTATGACGGTGGATGGCGTTACGGACGGGGAATATCTAAAATAGTCTAGTCTAAAATGTAACGCCCAAAACATTAAATGTGTTTTTCTGCAGAACTTGGCCGCTCATAAGTAAACGATTTGTTACATTTTTTTGCAACAAGGAACATAATATGACACAAAGGCATGACGGTAAAAGTTATGTTTTTTTCAAATAGATTACCCTATTTTTTATATATTTTTTAAATTTTTTCTTTACATTCTAATACTTTTATGATATAGGCTTTATAAAAATAAATCTTTAGACTTGTAAGATATTGTTGTTTCTAATACCGCTACCATTTTCATATTTTGGAATATTCTTGAAGTTACGTGGGCAGGCAATTACCTAATATCTTATACAGTGTGTCCACGGATGGACTTAACTATACCTGTATTTTTTATTATTTTAAATTAAAAAAAAGTTATTCTTTATAAAAATGTTTGCTTTGTCTAAAAGGTAAAAGCTATACTAAAAATTGCCCTATGATATACAGGATGTTTATATGATAAAAATAAATCTTTAGACTTGTAAGATATTGTTGTTTCTAATACCGCTACCATTTTCATATTTTGGAATATTCTTGAAGTTACGTGGGCAGGCAATTACCTAATATCTTATACAGTGTGTCCACGGATGGACTTAACTATACCTGTATTTTTTTATTATTTTAAATTAAAAAAAAGTTATTCTTTATAAAAATGTTTGCTTTGTCTAAAAAGGTAAAAGCTATACTAAAAATTGCCCTATGATATACAGGATGTTTCAAAATCGCAAAAATATTATTTTTAAAAACGAAAAACATTGGGAGAATATATTTTTGAAAATACTTAATTAAAAGGAATAAAAAACTACAAATAAAGTCCTTTACTTTTTTTCCTTATCGCTTATCACTACTTGAGACAATAAAGTATAAACTAAAATAAATGGTTTTTTCTTCATAAATAATTCATTTTACTTTTTCTATGAATACAATATTAAATAAAGTTAAAATGTATGTAAGTAGTAACCCAAAAGGGTAACGATTTATTTAACCAAAAGTAACAATATTTATGACTTTTTCATGTTAGTTAAAAAAGTACTAAAAATTTTGTTTTTTTAATTTGGCATAATAAGATTTTTGTAATTTTGAATCTCCCTTTATATTATAAGGCGAATGTTTACCGCTTTTATTCTAGAAAAAAAAACTGAATTGTTAAATATATTTTTTAGAAATTTGTTTTTAACATTTGCCTCAATTTATCCTAATAACCATAACCAATAGGAAAAAGAAAATATTATACACTTTTGATAACTTTTATTTTTAAAAGTTATATTTTTGTGATTTTAAATCACCTTATCTAATATGGTTTATATTACCAGTAAAGCATGAAACACACTTGGCAGTTTAAAATCATTTAGTTAATTTTTCCAAAAGATTTTTGCTGGGGTGCTTTCTTTATACAGGGTGTTTTCTAACCATGATACAAAACTTCAACGTGTGATTTTGTCTAAATATTTTTAATATGCTTAGGCCCATTTCGATAAAATTTGGAACATTTGTTTGGAGTAATAAGACGCTTATTTATAGCCTTAACCAGATTGTTATTCTTGGGTCCAGAGGTTGAGAAAGAAAAGTACGCCACTGACTGTTTTTTAAGTTTTTATATTTTTTTATAGTTAAGCAATTAATAATACAGCTTTTTAATTTCATGTATTTTGTTTGTATCTAGCTTCGTTTTCAAGAAAAAAGATTACAGCCATTTTAATTTCTTATAAAAAGAACCCATGGTAAAAAAACACAAATAAAAGATGAATAATAATTTGTTTTAAAATAAATGAGCAGTCGTGTATTTTATCGGAAATCGTCATTTTCCTTTTCTACTAAGGCCAAAATTTTTTATTTTTTAATGTTGGATTTTATTTTATGCTGTTTGTGGATACTTTTTAGTATTCACAAACTGCATAAAATATTTGTATTAGTATCAATACGAAGAACATACAAGTTTTATTATTAATTGCTTGATTATAAAAAATATAAAAACGTCAAAAAAGTCAGTGGCGTACTTTTTTCCCAATAATATAAGTTCGGTGCCCACTGAGACGCTACTGGACCCAATAATAACAATCTGGGTAAAGCTACATTAGCGCCCTATTTGCCTTAAGACATTTAAAATATTTAGAAATATTTTTACATGTGTTTATAGAAACTTTTTTTCATAAAACATAAGGAGTCACACCTGAAAGTTTTGTACCGTTCGTTGTTAGAAAATAACCTGTATGTTAAAGAGCCTTTTGTGCTTTATCAATAATATCAAATAAATCATGTCAGTTTTGGATGATTTCTACGGCTACCATAGTTTACCGTCAAAAGTAATATAAAAAAAAAGAAATTAAAAATATTGCAGAAACTACTTGACTTAGACGTATAGAACTACCCTTAAAAATGTATAATTATTAAAAGGCTTGAAACAACGATGACAGAAAATACAGAGGTTCCATTAAAAACTAATGTTTTCTTGAAAAACAAAGAAAATTAAGAATATTGCAAAAGTTACTTAACTAAAGTATAAGGCGAAAAAGACCTGCTTGGATAGTGTGCTCTAACATAGAGATAGAGGATACACAATAAACCTGAGCAGGTTGCAGTGTTAGAGGATTAAAGGATTAAATCCACCTTTAAGCTAATCTAGTCTAATCTAATCTAAAGTATAGGGTTTAGGGAAATGTATAGGTATTAAAGGGCCTGAACCAATGATGAAAGAAAATACAGGATGTCCAATAAAAATAAAAAGTTTTAATTTTTTAAAGTTTACTACTTTTTCATCAACACCCGGCTCAACTAAATACATTTTATTATTAAAATGTAAAAATACAATCCATTGGGTAACTGCTTGCCCAGGAAATTTGAATAATATTTGAAATTTGGAAAATGGGAGCATTATGGAAAATGTACTAAATTTTCAACTTTTTCCAAAAAACTACAATATTTCCTAAATTTAAAGATTCAACCCTAAATAACCCATAACAAAAAATGTTAGAATATAAAGAGAAATTTAATAAAAATAAAAAATACAAGATGATCTATTAAAAAAAAAAACTAATTTTTTACCGTCATGCTTTTATGAGCAATGCTGTATGTATCAAAATATTTTTAAAATGTAAAGTTTATGCCTAGGTATATACCTAATAAAAAGAAATAAAAAAAATGGATAACGAGTAAAAAGCTTTGTCAGACTTCTGACTCACCCTGTATAGACGTAAAGCCCTTTTTTCCCGTTGCCAAAATTTTAAATGTAAATGAAAATTCAAAATGCATTTTGTATGCCTTTTTCTGCTTTTTAACATTTGTTACCATTTAAATGTTTTACAAATTTATTTTGATCCCCTAAAAATTGTCGGCCCTCCTTGGCCAACCCTAAACCAAAGAGTTGGCGTCGCCACTGTTCTGGGTTCATGTAATAATGATGTAAAGAGGTAGTGACCTTTTTTTGCTTTAAAAAAATGGGGTTCGTGAAAAAACAAATATTTAAAAAAGTGGGTACCTTTTTGTTTTCTTTTTGCTCTAGGGGCACCACAGGAGTGAACTGCTTAGGTTTTCAGGAAGTCTTAATCCGGCATTGCGACTTAGATAGTGATTTAAGAACCTGAAAACCGGAGTAAATGGTACTACCGTCAGCAAAACTATATATCAATGGAATTGGTTGTGGAAGTGAGAATGCCGTATGATGTAAAGAATAAACAAAGTTTGTTAAAAAGTGACCATCCACAATAACTGATATACGTCAATCGTGAAGAGTGTCGTCAATGAGAAAAGTGAAATAGGTGTATAATTAGATAAAACAGTTTTAGATGTGTTCTTGGGGATATGTTAAGCACGTGCAGCTTTCCAGCGAAAAAATGTCTGAATCTTAAGTTCAAGTTGCCTAGCTAGTCATTTTGAGGTTCAATGGAGCACATCTTTTTGAAACGACTATGCCCGGCATTTTATAAGGAACTAGGGCAATAGCTAAGATGGGTAAATTTATGGTAGAGTCATATTGATTAAGTAGGTTTCTACCTGAATAAAGGTTTTAAATATTTTATAACCTTTATTAATAAGTTTACTTAATAGCGATGCAATTCATAAATTAACAGCAGTCAAACCAAGGACTATACTACTGGTATCGCGCGAAACCTTCACTGTCACCACTGACGTTTTGATGCAAGGCGTGCGCACCTTTTGACCATACGAAGACGCCATATTGTGCTTAACACCAAAACGTAAAAACATCAGGCTTTAGGAATTTTCACTCACAGTGCTCAGCCCCAGAAAAAAGAAGCGATCAATTTAGCGTGAATCTTTTCTCGATCCCCAAGGGTACACCTACGCCCGTACGACATTTTAGCCGCCTTCCCTGAAAAGTTCTGGTTAGTTTTTACGAAAACGTGACCGCACTGCCCGGAGACCGCGGAAAGAGTCCTCGATTTTACTTAAACGCAAATATTTTTAAAACGGTTAGTCAGAGTTTACTTATTTTTACAGGTACATAAATAGAGGAAAGTGACCAACTATGGAATACCATTTTGTTTTTTACGCATAATTTGCACAAAAATTATAAATATAAAACTTTTTGTAGTTATTATTAACAATCATATATTTGTCATATATTTTATAAAAATTATTAGGTAAAAAAACTAAAAAATGATTAGGGTAGCCAAATATGGAATGATAGAATAGACTAGGACAAAAAATCGACTTTTATTATTATTTTTAAATATATGGAAAATATTGTTTTGAGTTACAAAAAGAAAATATCTTGATAATTTGAGCCATTAATTTTAATATTTGAGAGTCCCTCTTTTGAATTTAGTATAATAGTATTTTTTTTAACTTAAAAAAATATGAGAAAGCGATAAAACAAAACGTTGCTACAGCGACGAAGGGGCTTGCTCTACTGACATGTTACCACTTCTATTCGCAAATAGGAATAGGTATTAAAAAAAGAGACAAACCCCTCTAATTGATGCGTGTGTAAATTTCCGTTTAAGAGAAATACCGGTATTCCATATTATGGATACTATTCTATATTTGGTCGCTTTCCTCTACATACCTAAAGAGTAGCACTAAAAACGGTGTTTTAGAAAAATGTATAGTAAGTAGTGTAGCTAGCGCCCTCTAGTTCAAAAATAAAAATTATTATCGAATCTAAATAGTTTATGTCAAAAAGCCCTTAGGCACCAAGTTTCATTAGGACATTCAAAACGTACTATCAAAACTTACATATTTTTTCTGCTTTAAGACCCTGTATTTTCTTTACTATCTACATTAAAATTTAGGTAGGTATGTTTGGTTAAATCCTAATATTTTGGTATAAGTAAGAAACCTGTGGTTTTCCCGTGTATCACTAATTAAAGGACACCCTGTATATTTTTATCGATTACTTTTTAGTAAAACTAAAAAAATCGCAGCCCTTTTCTCTGTTTGTCTTCAAGACACGTGCACGCGGGAAGATTCTTACACCGCTCCTCCATTGTTCTGAAAAACAAAAGAAGGCAAGCTTTACGTGATTGGCCACGGCAATGTATCGATTGCGGCCCCGGCCGAGCAACCGGCCGGCGCCCAATGAGCTAAAACAACAGATTCGTCGGGACGCGCGTGCCCTTCGGTCGACGCTGCTGCGATACGGCTAATTTGTAACATATTTGTAACGCACCCAGTTAGATTTTTAGATTAAATTGCTAAGCTTTGTTGAAATTTAAAGAACATACTTACAGGTACCTACCTTATTGTTAAAAAATGGTTAGACCTGCTTATAAACTAAGTATTTTGTTTTAGTGAACACTATTTTTTGATAATGTATTATTAAATAATCGCGGTGCGTAACTAATAAAAAATTTGTACAATTTCATTCAAACCAATAGATATTATCTCATTTCAAAAATTGTATCCAAATTCGTCGGTAACATTATCTTAGCAACAATGTAGAATTCAAAAATAAAATTAATTATAAATAATTCGACTATAAAATTATCGACACAAAATTAAATTCTAATATTGTCTTATTCAGATTGGTTATAATTTCGGCGGAAAGGACCCTGCTCCATTTGCATTGAAAAACCGGCATCGGTAAAATTCTTTAAGATTTTGGTACGTTCCATTCCTCATAAAAATTTTGAGGGGTCATTAGTGAATTCTGGATTTAGGGCTGTCTAAAGCGACGTCACTGGGGGATATTAAAAAGCACATTATATTACTTTACCTTAAATACATTTTTAAAAACATAGATAGAATATATGAATTTAGCTTATTTGGTTAAAAATAAAATTCTTTTGAAAATAGGATTGGGTTTTACAGTTTGCTGACCCGCAAAGTAGGTATGTATCTACAGGCAGGTCCAAATCATACCCTAAAAAATTGTGTGCCAATTTAGAATATTTAAAATGATTTAAACCGTAAAATGAATGCCAAAACAGTTTAAGGTAATTTTTTTTATTGCATTTTTAACCCTTTATAGGTCTTGGGATAATAATTTCCCACCAAAATGTTTTAGAAGAACCAATGGGTATTAGTACCTATACCCACTTATCTCCACCAGATCAAGCATGTCATAAATAATCACAGTCGAGTTTTGGCAAGTTTCAGTCTCTTTTAGTGAGACAAAAATTAAGGTTTTGTCGTTTGGTAGAAATATATTCTTCCAAGGAACGTTAAGGGACCCAAAGAAAAAATAAAAAAATCGCATTTTTTTAATGAAGAGTTTTCTGTAAATGTAGTGTTTTACTTTGTTATAGTTTTTGATTATACGTATTCTAAAAATCATTGGTTATTTCATATATTTTCAGTAAATATATTTTAATAGCATAATATTATACCTACTCTAAATGTTTATGTAAATGTACAATATTTTAAAATATTTCGGCTCATATGTCACGTAGAGCTCTGTAAAAGGTACACACACGATCCTTATAACCTACAGAAGACCCTATCTACCTACAAGAAACTATTTATTTTGACTTATTGTAACGACTAAAACATTAAATATATATTATAAAATATCTCTCTTACCTATTTATTAAATTAAGATAACCACAGGTTGATTCAAAACTAGGTAAAGTGACCTATATGTATGTACAGGGAGGGCATTTAGAATAAAATAAAAATAGGAATTTATTAAAAGTCGTAATTTGTTATTGAGCACACAAGTTTTGTGACATATTTACTTATAAAAAAATGACACTATAGGAGCAGCAGAGCTAGAAATCTAATATTGTACAGACAAGGTCTGGCATAACCTAAGAGCCACGCGACCTAGTTTGAAGGGGCCCCCAAAAGGGTTTCTTTTATAGAAGAGAAAAGCCATTTTTTTATCTTTTTAGTTAGTAACTGGAATTTTAGAAGAAAAAAGTTAAGAAAGAGGGAGCCCCGACCACAAAAAAATATACTGTTTGCAGGTGAGGACCTTTTTTTTGTTTTTTTTCCTTGCCCTCCCAAATTTTTACACAAAAACATAAAATTCACTTACTACTAGTATGGGCCCCGACTTTACTTTCTGCTTCAGGCCCCAACACCTCTAGCTACGCCACTGGCTGTAATTTTAAACGTAGTATAACAGTTTTATACAGGGTGTCCAGTAACTCAACCGATAAACTTTATGGGGTAATTTTACAATAAAAAATAAGAAAAAAACTTTTTTAACACATATCCTAAACATCTTTAAACTACGGGGTGTTAAAAATTTCAAAATATATTGTTTTTATATTATAACTTTTATATCAATTAAAATATATTTTTTTAAATGTATCAGAAGACATTTTTTGACACAAAAGAAAAAAATAAATTTTTACCAGCGTCGCCTATAAGGAGTTTAGAATAAATATTTTTAGGAAAAAAATGGTAGTCCACTGCATTTTTCAAAATTAAAATCATTTTGTAAATCCTTATTTAGTTTAGAACTTTAATCTCTTGACTTTTTTTGTTTAATGTACGGTTTTTGCATAAATAAATAGAAACCATTTCTTGCGATTGCCATATTTTCCAAACTATAGCTATTCTAGTAATTTTATATTGAAAAAAAACACATGACTTAAGATCATAAATTCGATGTTGGAAACATTTGGCGAGTTTGTGGACTAAAGAGAACAAGACTGTGACATCTATTTTTCCGTTACATCCCAAACTTGTCGTTTTGTCGGTCTTATCCTAATTTGAAAAAAATACTTAGGTGTTAGATGACAAAGGATTGGTTTGAAGCGAATTAAAAAGCGCATTAAAAAAAAAAAATTTTAACTTTGAAAGTTTTGCATGACCGTCTGTAGCGCTTTTAACCAAGTAAATTAAAAGTGCTTGTGATTTTTACTGTAGTCTAAAAAACAATACTAGCCACAAGGTTGTCGATTCTGAATGCGTCTCTTTATTATCGAGCATATTCACTACCTAGAGGCAGCTTTGCCGCACGAACAACGTACGGCATAGAGAAAAAAATAGGTCTAGTACCTTTCTCTCTCGCGATTCTGACTTGGTTTTTAATGGGACCACCGCGTAAGTGCACTCTTTCAAATAAAAACAGAATTTACAAAATCGGTCTACAAACGCCAAAGTAATCGCGTAACATACACTTAGAAAAAACATACAGGCGAAATGAGAACTTCCTCATTTTTGAAGTCGGTTTAAAAGACCTTTTAATTCCCAACAATTTAGTACTACATCATAGAAGGTATTTTGATTTAATAAATTAACAATGCCGTAAATCAATATTATCATTTACTTAATTAATGATTTAGAAATATTTTCCTTAATGAATTTTGGAAAAAAACCTTTCCTGAAAAACCGCTTCTATGGTAGGTACCAAATTGTTTGGAATAAAAATTTCTCTCAGGATATGCTTACGAGTACTCTTGTTTTTTTTTAAAGACATAACTCTGAATAGAATTTTGCAAACTTTTACCGAATCCAGAGAAGTCGTCTAAAATTAACCATTTTAGCTGATAATATGGATTAAAATTTAAAATATTAAACTATTGAAAGCAGGAGTATTAAAATATGATTTTTTGGTATTTTTATATGACTTGGCGTATAGAACATAATATCTTCAATACGTAAGGGGTCATTGTATTCAGAATATCACATATAATTGTCGTAAGATAAAATATAAGATACCATTTAAAACTTAAAAGTAGCAGTCATTTCCGGGTAAATCGGAAGTGACAGAAAACAAGTAAATAGGTCGACCAATGCACATTTGTGTTAAACATCGGCAATCCAAATTTTATTTTCTCTCTTTATAACCAAAAAATAATTATATGGGGAATCACGCCCGGTATAAGGTTTGTTTGCCTTCACAAAAAATAAATGTTTTTTTCTGCGATAAAGCTGGAAATGTAGGTTTGTACATTAGTGCACTACATTCTATGATTATAAATAGCATAGGACAGTTTCAAATATATTTTTAGAATTTATTGTTATTAAACAAAGAATCATGTACAGGGTGTTCCATTTTGGTTGTCCCTTATGGGAAACTTGGAAACCATAAGAGATATTAAAAATCTGATACCCCATCCTCGAGCTCTTTTTGGAGAAAACATTTATGGTAAAAACAGATCATCGCTATCGCGAAGCGTTTCAGAGATACAGGGTGATTCTCGATTTTTTCACTTTTTGAAAAGGCCCTGTAGCTTTGTTGTTATTACAGATACGAGAAAACTAATTGCACATTATAAAGACACTTTTTTCCGTAGAATCCAGTGGCGTAGCCAAAAATTTTTTGAGCCGTCATTTTTGACATATGACCCAAACATATTTTTTTTAATAGGGACACCCTATAAATGATTAGATAATTAAATTGCTTGTTTTTTCTGATTAAAATAATATATCATAGTAGGTGGTTTAATAAATTTTTAACGTCAAATATTGGAAAAATTATGATTTTAAAGACGCATTTTTTTATTTTAAAATTTAAAAATTTCCTACCACTTTATTTATAAGTATATAAGTATGATATTTTGGTAAATAATATATATGATGTAGAAGATTATTAATACGCATAATAAAATGATACACGGTGTCTCAAAAAATTAAAATATTTTTTTTTTTTTAAATTTAAAAATTTCCTACAATTTTATTTATAAAAATAAAGGGATAAAATTTTGGTATTTGATAAATGTGATGGTGAGAAATATTATTATACATAAAAAAATGATACAGGGTGTCTCAAAATATTAAAATGATTTTTTTATTTTTAACTTTAAAATTTCCTACAATTTTATATATAAATATATAAGGATGAAATTATAGTGGATAATATATATAATAAGGAAGAATATTATTATATATATATAAATGATACAGTGTGTCCCAAAAATTAAAAATAATTATTTTTATGTTTAAATTTAAAAATTCATAGCGTCCTTATTTATGAATTTGAAGCAAAAAAATGTTGGTACTGTATTAGTATGATAATGTTGTATAAAAAAATAAAAATCAAAGTTATACAGGGTGTGTCAAAAAATTTTCGATTTTTTTTGGACTTTAAATTTTTTTTTTTTTTGCTCTATTGGTAAAGTTGACATGGAGAATTCATAAAAAATAAAAAATAAATTAAAAAATCAAAAATTAAAAAAACTTGATAAATTTTTAAGTTTAATTAATATAACTTGTTTATTATTGTTGTTGTAAACTAATTTTTGTTTTTTTTCTACGGAAATGTCTCCTGAGTTGAGGGATGGCATTATTGTTTTTAAAGAAAAATATAAAACAATTGAAAAAACAGATAGAAGCCGCAATGCGTCTTTAAAATCATAATTTTTCAAATATTTGACGTAAAAATTTATTAAACCACCTATTATGATATACAATTTTAATCAGAACAAAAAACAAGCAATTTAATTACCTAATCATTTATAGGGTGTCCCTAATAAAAAAAAACATATTTGGGTCATATGTCAAAAATGACAGCCCAAAAAAATTTTTGGCTACGCCTCTGGATTCTACGGAAAAAAGCGTCTGTATAATGTGCAATTAGTTTTCTCGTATCTGTAATAACAACAAAGCTACAGGACCTTTTCAAAAGTGAAAAATTCGAGAATCACCCTGTATCACTGAAACGCTTCGCGATAGCGATGATCTGTTTTTACCATAAATGTTTTCTCCAAAAAAGAGCTCGAGGATGGGGTATCGGATTTTTAATATCTCTTAGGGTTTCCAAGATTCCCATAAGGGACAACCAAAATGGGACACCCTGTACAATGAACTAATGTGCAAACTTTTTTATTTCGCAAAAAAAAACCAACAAAATTTTATTTTCGAAATGAACAAATTAAATAATTTGAAGTTATTTTAAATTCTAAACACCTTTTCTTAACAACAATTTTTAATATTAGTAAAAATACAGGTACTTTACTCTTAGGCAAAAATTACATTTTTGGTCAAACCTCGTTTGATATCTAATGGTTGCTTTTTAGGATTTGGACCATGCAGAACTTTTTATAAAGAATAACTTTTTTCGTAAAATTAATAATATAAAAATTTTCCATATGACGCCAACGAACGTGGACACACTGTGTGTTCTAAACCTCTTAACTTTTAAGCTACAGGGTCTTAAAATTTTAAGACGAAAATACTTTCCTTATCATAACTTCAAAACTGTTTTAGATATTTTAATGAAATTGCTCATGCACCTACTAAGCACCAATAGGCATTTTAAAATGTAAAAGAACTTAAATTAATTATAAAGGGTTTTTAAAAATAAATATATAGTTATATAATTGCTTCTTTAAAAATAAAAATATTTTTAGGCATTTGTGGTATTATTTTGAACAGAACCTGGTGTCCTATTTTTAGTTTTTACGCGAAAACGGTGCACCGGAGGAAAAAAGTCAAAAGATCAAAATTTCAAAATAAATGTTGATTTAAAAAATGAATTTCATTTTTGGAAAGCTAGTGGCGTACTATATATTTTTTTAATTGTATTTTTCTATGTTCGTAGGAGCTCACTCGTACTAAATATGCTTATTGACGTAAATCAGACAAAAGCAAACTTTTAGGAACTTAACTAAAAATGTTAGTGTTTGTTAATGTCTAGAATTAGAATTTAAGCATGAAAACAGACACCAAAAAAAATTTTTTTGTAGACCGGTGTACCTAACGGTTGTCTGAGTGCAACTCCTGGCCAGGAATAATCAGAATACCTGGCTTTAAGATATAGTAGCCACGCAGTAGAAAATTAGAAAATGTGGTAAAATGTTGGGTTTTACGTAAAGATCCACCTCCCGGCTTTAAAATTGTTTGGTCCTATACGGTAAGGATATCCCTTCCCCTTTATCTTTTAAATGGGAAAAGAAATCAAGGTCAAATAAAATTTGGGTGTTGCTTAAACTACTTTTGGGTAAAAATCATTCACGTGACTTAGTACCAAGGGAGCACTAGCAACCAAGGCCCCCTTAAGGGCTACTGTCGTCCGTGTACAAAAAAGATTTGGCGCCCCTTACGTATTGGATCATGTTTTTTTAAGGTCGATATGTAGGAAGGTGCTTGAAATTAAGCAAAAAACGGAACTTTAAAAGTCATTTATTTGTAGACTAAAATATCAAAATGAAACAAAAATGATAAAAGCATAACAAAATAAATTTAATTAAATTCTTTTTAAACCCATTTTAAAGTATTTACTTAACTAATGGGGTACAGACACGTTGTTTATAAAATACTAAAAAATAACCCAAAACTAAAAATCACATCTTTTTAGGAACAAATAATAGAAATATTGCCTTATGTCTACATATATCGTACAGCCCAGTAAAGTTCCATATAGAAAACTTTTTTATTGATAATTTTATTTAAAAAAATCCTTAGAAAAAGTTCTGCATGGCCTAAAACTTAAAATGCAATTATCAGATATTATTTTTTACAGTGGTACACGAGGTATGTCAAAAAATGGGAAATTCTGCTGAAGAGAAGAGAAAATCTTTATTTTTTATAACGTCCAACATTTTAATAAAGAAAAAATGTTTAGGAATAAAAAAACATTTAAATGTGCAAACTTGTTTATTTTCAAGATTTTTTTGTTTTTTTTTAAGTTTGTACAAGAGTGCATACATATTTTGAAATGTAATATGTAAAGAAAGCTTAGGGACTCTAAGAACACCAAAAAGTTCATTATCAATCTTAACGCAGAAAAAAAAACAAAACATAAAAAAACAAATGGCATATTTAAAAGCTATTTTTATTCCTTAACATATTTGATTAATAAACATTTTTGATACTATTAAAAATAAAGGTCTTTTTCTTTTGAAAAAAAATCATATTTTTTAACAATGCTCGTATAATACTGCAAAAACTTTACATTTTATTATTGCATTTTTGGTTTTAGACTACGTAGATTTTATAAATATAACTTTTTTCGTAAAAGTAATAATTAAGAAGTTTTCCATATGGTGATGATAGCTAGGTACAATAGAAGAATAAAAAAAGCTAATGTAGTAGCCATATTTTTCGAAAATTTGCTTTTACAAAATCATTAATTCAATTGCTAATAATGCAACTTTTTGAAATTATTGAACCCGGGTTTTGGCGCCCCTAAAGGATGGCGCCCGTGTGCATTACACACTTTGCACACATGGTAGCGGGGGCCCTGCTAGCAACTCTTTTTTAAATGGGAAGAGGGGTCATGTAACACCTCGTTTTGAAGGGCCTTTAATTCTTTACTCAACGCCACTTTGTTTTTTAAAAACAGTTTAGCTGTTTCAGACTTAGAACTGTTAGATATTTGGCTTAAATAGTGTAAATACAATGCTGTTTTAATGGCATTGGCTTGTAAGTCTGGAACGGCTGGGCCGATTTTAAAAACAAATTGGCGTTAAGTGGAGAATTAAGAGGCCTTTAAAACAAGGTGCTATATAACCTATTTCTATATGGAAAAAATAGGTGCTAGTGTCCCCTAGACACTAGGGCACGTGACAGAAAATATTTTCATGCCAAAAAGTAGTTTAAGTATTTCCCTTTGTATGGACTTTTTTCTATTTTAAAAAAGGTTGCTAGTTTCCTCTTGCCCTAGGCCTCGTGAACGAAATCATTTTTATGCCAAAAAGTATTTTAAGCAATACCCTTTTACCCAAATTTTACCCGATCTATATCTTGTCGCATTTAAAAGATAAGGAAATGGGGGATGTCTTTTAATATGCTCATTATATATGAAAGCAGGTTTAGGACCTTTTTTCTGCTCTTTAATTTTTCTTGTTTTTTTTATATTATGTTATGTAGGGATACTTTTTATAATATATTTATTGGTATTTAATTTTTTTTTTTTTTTGGAAACGAAGCTACTAACAAGGAAAATAAAGAGGACTAAAAAGTTGCCTTTTTAATTGCTTAATCGAAAAAAAAATAATATAAAAACACATTAAAAGAGACTGACACTTTTTTCTCGATTATAGTGGCTATGGTCCCCACTGAGACGCCACTGGATCCAATAATCTTAATCTGGGTAAACTTTTACAAGCATTATTACAATAAATTTGTATACCAAATTACATATAAATCAGTTAAAAGGTTTTTAATATTTAAAAAATTTCTACTTTTTTACCTTTTATCTCAGAATAAAGCAAGTCTGGACACATGGGCGTCGCTGGGATTGTCAAATTTATTTTATCTAAAAACTCATCAAGACATGGGAGCCATACCAAATTCATACCAGATGCTATTGATGCTAAGACACTTTGGTATAGAAAATTTTTATTGCGGAGTTTGCGAAAAAAGTTTATTTTTGTTTGGCCCCCCGCTCAGAAAAATCTAAGTTTTAGAAGAGAATTCTCTGTTTGTATTTTTTTCGTAAATTTTATGAAATTTTATCGACAAATCTAAAATTTCGCAGAAATATCTTATAATACTTTTTTAAATAATTAGGGTCATTTGAAAAACTAGCATAAAAAATAAGCTAAGAAATGTGTTAAATAGCAATAGTTTTGGTTAGTAAAAAAATATAATAATATATATTTATCACTTGTGACATTTAGGACATAAGTTTATTAAAACTATTTTTTTAATATTTGCTAAAGATATACACTCTTAAAGGTAATATTTTATTTTAAAATACCCTGTGCAGCTTAGACCTGGCCCTACCGGACGTATGTTTTTTAAATCCAGATATCCTTAAAACAGCTGCTCAAATTCACTTCTGCCAAGGATGATTTTTTAAGGTAAAATTTTTAAAAAACAGGCATGTTTATTTAAAACTTAAATACAGAGTGGCTCAAAAAAGCTATTTCGCTTTAAAATGCCTGCAGGATGCCGCAGGTGGCGGCCTCTAAATTTTACAGTTTCCAGAATCCCCTTTAGCCAAATATTGTGTCTATACACCTATTATTATTAAAACTATTTATATAAAACTAACATCAGATTGAACTTTTGGCACTCTGTATCTGGGCCAAGTTGGGTTAAATAGTCCTATTTTAGCCTTAATTTGTGGGAGCTTCTCTTCCACAGCTTTTTGAGACACACTGTATATTATAAACTACGGCTTAAGCGCCCCCGCTGTGCCAATAAGAGCAAAATTTCAATTAATCGGATACAGGGTGTTTTAAAATTTAATACAAATATTTTATGGGCTTATTATTCCTATAAAGTTGTGTCCTAAAAATATACCCTTTAAGTCACTGCTATAGTAAGTTGCCCGAAAAAAATCCTTTATTTTAAAGCGTACTTACATTTTTGCATCAAATCTTATGAAAAAGTTTAAATCCCTATCACTTGAGAAGTTGTATTTATTGTTTGTCTTATAAAAGGTAAAAACCCAATGTTAGAGGGTGATATAAATGGTGGTAAGGCCTGTTGATAACCAAAATTTAATATGTACGATCAATTTTTTAAAACTTAAGCTACACCAGCATTTTGGCAACAGAAAAATTCAAATTTTGGTTTCTTACAAACGGTTTTCGAGATAGTCGTTTGGACTTTATTTTACTTCCACCTTTAATGATATATCCCATTTCGTTTAATAAAGAAACAACTTTATAATTTAAATTTTAAATTAAACTAACCGGAGAATTTTTAAACATTTTAGATAAAATATTTTATTTTGTATATAAATTTTGCACTAAATTCTCTTTCTAATAACATAGCGCAATATACTGGTAATTTTTAATATCGCCACCACAGATCATTTATTTAAGAATTGCGTGATTGGGATGTATTAAATAAATGAGTTAGATAAGATTGTATTTTTTAAACAGGACCTTTTCGCAGGTTGGGCGAAAACAATTTAAGTTCGGCGCTCGCCACTCCTAGCCCACCCCTGGCACCGCCACTGTTCCTTTTAAGGTCATTAGTATGTGGTATAAGTTTGGTGTTGATCTCATGTCTCAGTTTTTAGATAAAATAATTTGAAAATCCATGCGACGCGACGCCCATGTCTGGGCATAGGTTTATTGAAACTTTTTTTTATTAAAAACCATAAGAAATGACACCCTTATTATGAAACACAAGGTTTTGTTGTAGAAACGTTTTTTATTTAGAACAATTTTCCTTTTCCAAGTAAATCTGAAAGTGTGCGCCTCTGAGATTAATTTCAGGGTTTACCCCGTACCAGCTGCCCCTTTGCCTTAGTTTAATTGAAATCGTGGATCATCCGGCTAAAAAGAGAAATGTCATTTCAAATACCGCAAAATGAGTCCATTCCACAGGGACTTCCCTATAATATGTATTTGGGACTCTAGCAAGTATCGAGAGCTGTTTTAATTTAGTTTTGCGGATTTACGCTGACAGTTCAAGATTACTGGATTTAAGGTTATGGTAATATATCTGGAGCTGATTAATTTTATGTTTTTAGATAACTACTAGAGATGCGCCTTTGCAAGATTTTGATTTATTTTTAAATATATTATGTTTTAATATAACTATACTTATAATATTTAAGTTTTATGTAAAATGATAAACGATATTGTAACAATTAAAACCATATGCCAGGTATCAAGTTATAAATTTCAAAAAAAAGTTTTAAAATTTAGGGACATCATATTGTATCATCGGATTCCAATTTTAGATATGATGGCATCTGTGTATTACTTTCGGTTTAACCAAATATAAACTTTGATATTATAAATGGAACACCCTGTATATTTTTTAGGTTATAAGTTTTACAGGTCATTACTAATATAAATCCTTAAACACATCTATAAACTAACTTTTTGGTTTTAAAGAAAATGGCGTTTGACAATGTCAAAAAGACTACACAATATGCAGTTTTATGGAAAAACAAATGTGAACTTCTTAATATGATAACCCTGATAATTTTAATAAAACACCCTATATATTTTTGACGTGACAACGTCTTATAATTCGATGGAGCTGGCTAAACGTACCAAAAATATGACTCATGCGGCGTTACTCTCGCTCTGAGGCATTCCATTTAGGGCTTAGAGTGCAAGCGAGAGCGCTGAACGACCGACAAAGAGGCACAATCGGACTTCGCGTTCGGCAGCGTTCGACATCTGTTTTCCTCCTACTTGAGTGAGCGATTTGCGTGGACAGCTGCTATACAATAATACATTTACATGTTTTCGTCAAGTATGAAGTACAGTGAAAAGTGAATGTGGTGTCAATTGTTTATAGCAACCATTCCATCAGTATTTTCTTATGACGTTGTAACGTTTAACTATCGTTAGTAAACCGACTTTGTAGGCAACCGATTTTTTAGATTTAAATTCTTTATACTATTCCAGAGTTTTAGAGAAAACAGCGTTTAAAACGGTCCAGACGATGCGACGACCCAATATCCATGACTGATTATTGTGAGGTCGTTCGGAGCTTTTCAAACTCCGTTTTCTCAAAAACTAAAAGCCATTGGCTATAGGTTATGGATATACCAAAGATTTTATGTCATAAATGACTTAAGGAGTTTTAATTTAAAAAAACATATACCGGGTGTTGCTCTGTTAAGCGTTAAGGAATCCCATGTAAATTTTGAAATATTCAAATATTGGCTCCCCTACTTATTTTAGAAAAAAATGCTATTAGGATTTATTGAAGAGCACAATAAGTTCCACCCAAAATGAAAACTTGAGCATTTTTTAACCAATCAGTAAAGAATAAACTGCTTAAATACTTCTGCAACGTAGTATCTCATTATGCACCCTGTACTCTAGAAATCAATAATTAAAACACCATATCGTTTTATCAGTGACAATTTAGATCATTAATTTATAATGTCATTGCCAAAACTGAACAATTTTATACGGGAATTTCAAAAAGAATCCTCGCATTTCATTTAAGTTTACAGCTAATTCCAACACATGCACTCACAGTTACACAAGACAATAAAACAACCCAGTCTACATTTAGAAATCAATTTATGACAAAAATATCAGGATTTATTCAAATACTCAAATATTCCTTCATTAACTGCCAGACAATAACCCAAACGATTATAAAACTCATTTCTTACGTTGGCTAGTTTGTACATCGATATTCTGGCACATTCAGCGAAAATAGCATTCCTTAGCTGGTCTAAATTTTTATATTTTTTATTGGTATAAAGCTTAGTTTTTAATTGTCCCCATAGAAAAATTCGTTTGGCGAAAGATCTGGAGACCAGGCTGGCCAAGATATTGCGTGGTTCGAGCCTATGATGTTGTTATTAAATGAGTTGTTCAAGTATTCGCGTACAGCTCTGGTACTGTATGCTGGGCAGCCATCCATTTAATACCAAATCTCTTGATTTTCACGAGACAGGTTGTTCAAAGCAGGCACAATTTGTTCCTCT
This sequence comes from Listronotus bonariensis, assembly GCA_014170235.1. Classification (NCBI taxonomy): domain Eukaryota; kingdom Metazoa; phylum Arthropoda; class Insecta; order Coleoptera; family Curculionidae; genus Listronotus; species Listronotus bonariensis. The sequence continues at coordinate 47,238 of JACEGR010005938.1, read as the reverse complement.
GAAAGTGCCAGAAAGTACTCCGCATTCAAATTTCGGTCAAGAAAAAATGGTCCAAGGATATGGTGCCCGAAAATGCCCGCCAAAACATTATGTGGATATTAAGTCCTTGTCTCAACAGTCGGCAATTTTGAATGTTGGGTTCGTTGTTCAACGTAAAAGTGCATTCGTCAGTAAAGCAAATATTTTGTAAAAACCTCTGTCAGTGTTTGTCCTCTTCATCATCTCAAAGCAAAATTCCTGTCGTCGTATTTCATCTCCGTCTATTAATTCTTAATTCTTAGTGTCTTTCATACTTGTAAGCGTGGTATTTAGATCTTTTTAAAATTCGAGATATTATGATGTGGTCTTGTCCAGTAATGTCCTCCAGTTGTCTCGTGCTAATGTTTCATTCGGCCTCCTCTACACAAAGTATCACGTCTAAATCCCTCTCGTTTTGTACAATTTGTCTCTGATTTTCAAGTCGATTTTCTTCACATTTGCAATTATTGATTACTGTGCCTGTAGTTTCAAATTTTTTATCGTCCGTTCTATTGTCGATTTACTTGGTATTGGCCTATTGGGAAAATAGGCGGCAAACATGTCCGCTACTCTTCGATAACTATTTCTCTGATAAAACCATTTTATAATAGTGATTTTTTCTTGATTTAAGTAGTTCATTATTTAAAAATGACATTAATCTGACAACTTGAGAGTAAGAGGTTAAATAATTTTTCTGGTATTTTATTATAAACTTCTTATAATACAGGACGCGTAAGAAGATAGGAGATTCGTAACTTATTTTAGCATTTATCTCTTAGCTGGCGGACTGAGAAGAGCTAAAAATGTACACTGGGTACAACTTTTCGTGTTCTCCCAATAATATATATTTTTTAAATTATTAGGGAAGCCAATATTAGACCACATCAAAATTTACATGGTATCCCCTATGTCCCTCGACGGAGCATCACCCGGTACACGGCTTATTTTATCTAAAATATTAAAGTTTTTATCACTTCCGGTTAAATCGGAAGTAATGGGCAAAAAACTCTTTTATCCAAAATTCAAATCCCGAAACTTCGAAATTTCCGAAACTAGTAAAAATGAATTTATCAAATGCTTTTGAGCTCTTTGAAAGACTTTGGTAATGGTGACGTAATAAACAGGGTGTCTCTAATAGGTCTAAACAAACTGACACCATAGACTTCTTGGGTCAAAATACAACGATCTAACGCAATTTGCCTTAGTCGAAAAGTTAATCGTTTGCTAGATACCAGAGTGTCAAAGTTTTTATTTGTTTAGTAATTTTTAAATATTGAATTTACATAAAATATATAAAAAAGATCAATATAAAACTTGTGTTTTTTAAATGGCACATCCTGTATATTAGTTTATTTTTTGATTATAGAAGTGAAAATAATGTAAGTTTTATTAGCGATTCCTATACCAAAACTAAAAGATTTTTAAGATATTTATGGGATTTTTACCATACCACCTACATTTAAATTTTTTACTAGAAATTATACAGGGTATTCAGTAACTGATATGTACTATTATTAATTTTTGGACACTCTGTATAATTTTTGTAAAAAATGAAATGTAGTTATTGTTTAATATTCCAGCAATCTTAGATTATATACAAATCAAGCGTAAGGTAAGAAATATTAAAATTTTATTTTTGTCAAGAATTCTTTAAAAATCCTTAATATCTAAAAACCTTTCATTTTTGGTACAGGTATCGCTAATAAAATTTACGTTACTTTTATTTGTACAATCTAAAACTGAACTAATATACAAGGTATTCAATTTAAAAGAAACATAGGTAATAAGAATCTTTTCTTCGGAGCATCCTGTATAATTCCACCATTGGCACCACAGCTGACGCTCACAACGACTCATGTACAACCTTCTTGAAACATTTTACGAGTTATGGACTGAGAGGAGATTAGTCACGAAAATCTATCCGCTGGCTTATGGCCCATGTATCTTGCAAACGATCAACTTTTTGACTAATGGTTGTATTTTGGTCCAGAAAGCTTTGGTAGAATTTTGTACAGATCTTTTAGAAACCCTGAACAGAATGTTCCATTTAAAAAAATAGTATTTGTCGTACCCAGTATATCTTAAGATATAATGAAGATATTTTTGTTTATTTTGGAGGATAAAAAATTGAATAGTAAAAAAAAATGGGAGTGTAAATTTATACCTTGACACCCGGTAGGCCATGTATAAGTTTGCACCAGCACTACATTAAACCAGATTAATCTCATAAATTAGACTGCCCAGCATATGCAGATACAAAATTCTACGGTAGTCTGCAATACATTTAAAGAAATATAATTTGACAGAATAAATATCCAAAGCGATTACGCAAACATACATTTAGTAGCATCTTTGCTACATAGTGCATCGTCTGAATATTTCACGTGAGAAACAAAAAGTAGGGATATAAATAAGCGATGTAAAGATTTTGCACATTAAAAACCAGTATGTAAATAAACGGACAAGAACATTACTTATCCCATTCAGTAGTAGACGGGAAATATTAATGATAGAAGGAAATCTTAATTTCATGTTGTTACCGTGTTAATGTCACAAACGGTCTGTATGATTTTGTTTGGTTATATATTAGGAACGATGCGTATGAATTAAAGTATTACTATTCTTTTTAATATGAAAATGCAATAATTTCTTTAATTTTAAAATTTTAGCGCATACAGCTATCTAAGTCTTTATTTATTATTTTGGTATACCTAATTTATTAGTATTAGTTTTTATTGGTTGATAAAACCTTATTAAAAAAAAAAAACATTTTGCTAGAAAAGTACATTTACTTTATTTTTTTTGGAATGATATTTTCAAGTTTTCTATTGGGTTCATTGAGGAATATTATAAATAATAATAAAAAACCGAATTTAAAAAATATAGTAAAGTGCCTGTGTCTTAAAAACGACGCATTTACAGTTCTGTATTTAATATATTTTTCATAGATTTAGTTTAGAAATAAGACTCTTTTAAACCGCAACGCAATTAGGAAACACCTTGCTTAGATTTTAGTATTCCACACCATACAGTGTATTCACGGATGGTGTTAACTATACCTGTATTATTTATCCCTATTTAATATTTTTCATGAAAAATGTCTTTATCTTAAATGATAAAAGCTACAATCACCATATGATATACAGAGTGGTTTAAAATCGCAAAAGTTGTAGGTAACTCTTGAATATAAAAAATAAATCAGAAACATATAGATACACGGATGGACCTAACTACAGGGTGAGTCAGAAGTCTGACAATGCTCATGTACCCGTAAAACCCACCCATAAAACTTTTTAAATTTCTTTTTCCGTAGGTATATAGCCAGGCATAAACCTTACATTTTAAAAATATTTTAATGTTTTATGGCTTATATTTTATATTTTTGTTTAGTTTCTCTTTACATTCTAACACTTTTTGTTATGGGGCATATGGGGTTAAATCTTTAAATTTGGGAAACATTCTAGTTTCTTTTCGAAAAATAGAAAACACATTGTTCATAACGCTACCATTTTTTCAATTTCGATTTTTTTTTAAGGAGCCTAGGCAGAAAATTACCAAAAAGATTATATTTTTAGATTTTATTAATAAAATATATTTTGATTGTACAAGGTGTCAAAAAACAGTGATAAAATTAGAAAAATTAAAACCTTCAAAACTTCCTTACTTTCAATGGGACACCCTGTATTTTTTATTATCGTTGGTTTAGGCCTCTTAATACCTATACATTTCCTTAAGGTTGCCCTATACCTAAGTTTGGTACTTTTGCAATATTTTTCGTTTTTTTCCAAAAATATAGTTTTAAATGGGAAACCCTGTATTTCTTTGTTCATTACCTCGGGCCTTTTAATATTTATACATTTTCTGAGGGTTGCCCTATACCTAAGTCCAGTAGTTTCGGCAATATTTTTTTCTAATTTTAGTTTCAGTTTAGGATAATTTTTAGGGATATCATAATTTAACTTCAAAACTAATAACGAAAAAAAAAAGAAAATTAAAAACATTGCAAAAACCACTTGAGGTATGGGGAAACTCTAAGAAAATGTATAAATATTCAAAGGCTCGAAGCAATAAGCAAAGAAAATACAGGGTGTCATTTAAAACTAATATTATCTTGAAAAAGAAATTAAAAATATTGCAAAAAGTAATTTAATTTAGGTATGGAGCAACCTTAAGGAAATGTATAGGTATTAAAAGCCCTGAACCAAAGATGGAAGAAAATACAGGGTGTTCCAATAAAAATAAGAAAGTTTTTTTATCTTTGGACAAATCACGAAGGCTTAAAGCCTAAATACTAACGTACCGTGGGTGTCTTAAGCGAGGTAAGAGGGAGTTTGTTGACACCGGACTTAAATACTTGAAGATTTGGGGGAAGGAAAGACCTCCGCGGGCAGCAGGTTCCACAATCTAGAAACTCTAGGGATAAAAGAACGAACAAAGTGAGAAGTTCTGGGCCTGGACCGTATAGGGATGCATACGCGCGGAACCACGAGTTTCTCTGTTGGAAACCGTGGTGGAACTATACTGGACAATTAAGGTTTAATTTTTTAAGTTTACCACTGTTTTCTTGACACCCTGTACAATCAAAATTCATTTTATTAATAAAATGTACAAATATGATTCAAAAAGAATTGCCTGCCCAGGCAACTTCAAAATAATTTTAAATTGAAAAAATGGTATAGCGTTATATAAAATGTCCTTAATTTTCTATTCTTCGAAAAAAACTACAATATTTTCTAAATTTAAAGATTTAACCCCATATAACTTTTACCAAAAAGAGTTAGAATGTAAAAAGGAATTAAACAAAAATTTAAAATACAGGGTGATCCATTTTAAAAAACATAACTTTATACCGTCACACTTTTGTGAGCAACCCTGTACACATCAAAATATTTTTAAAATGTAAAGTTTATTCCTAGCTATATACCTACCTACGAAAAAAGAAGTTGAAAAAGTTTTATACATATCAAGTAAATGAGCTTTGTCAGACTTCTGACTCACCCTGTATAGGTACCTGTATTTTTTTATTTGGATTAGTTCGCAAAAAGGTATTCTTAAAAAAAAATTGCTTTGTGTGAAATGCTAAAAGCCATGCTGAAAATTGCCCTATGTAATACAGGGTGCTTGAAAATCGCAAAAATATTTTAACAAAAGAAAAAAATTGAAAAAGTTTATTTTTAGACATGCTTAATTAAAAAGCATAAAAAATTATTTAAAAAGTTTTATAAATTATTTTTTTATAGGTTTTTATTACTTGAAAAACTTAGGTGCACTAAAATATTTTTTTTAAATTATTATTAATTGAAGAATTTATGGTTTCGTCCGTTACTTTGTGACCGTACAATTTAAATTAATAAAATAAAACAAAATATACTTTGTTCATAGTCACTTTAAAGTGACTATGAACAAAGTATATTTTTGTTTTTATTTTATTAATTTATTATTAATTGGTTTTATTTTTATATGCTTAACATATCAAGTAAAATTAAAATGTATGTAAGTAGTGACACCAAAAGTAACGATTTATTTTAACAAAAAGATTTAAGTTTTATTACTTTTTTACGCTATTTAAATAAGTTGTTAAAAAGATATTTATAATTGATTTTTTTATTTCCCAAAATACCATTTTTGTAATTTTAAACCTTTCTATATATTATAGGGTAATTCTTTTTAATGCTTATATTCTAAAAAAATCACTTACCTTATAATTTTTTTGTAACATTTACCTTAATTTTTAAGAAACCATAACCAATAGCAAAAAAAAGATTATTATAAGTACACTTTTAATAATTTTCTTTCCTTTTATTTAAATAGTCCCCAAAAACATGTTTTTACGATTTAAAAATTTTTCAAAATAATATTTTTGCTATTTTGAACCACCCTGTAATTCCTACATCAAATTTTATTATAGCTTTAAGTATTTCAAAAAAGCAAAAATTTTTAAAAAGAATACTTTTTTTCGAAATATTAAAAATATTTTTTACAGGTATAGTTAAGTCCATTCGTGGACACACTGTATTTTTAAATTACTTGATTTTTAATCAATTTAAAGCATTAAAAAGTGACTAATAAAGTTTTAGATTTTTATATTACGTATGATAATTTATTTTACTTTTTGTATGCGAATATTATTGAGGTAAGATGTTATTTTTGGGTACACGCCAAGTCAGATTAAAAAACTTAAAAGTCCCGAAATTAAAAATAAAAACTAAAAATTGACGTTTTGGTGGCAAGTCTGCCACCGTTGTCAAGATAAAATTAAATTAAAATAAAAAATTTAAAAATTAACTATTATTTGGGTTTAAAAATTAAAATTTTTAGATTTTTGTTAAGGAAATTCCGAAAACCTTTGACATTATAATAATATAAAAAATATCATCTAATCATTAAATCCGCCGAACCAATATAGAACATATCTTCAATTATTAAAGTAAGTTAAAATGTATTTATGTAAATAGTAACACAAAAGCAACGATTTTTTAAACAAAAAGTTAAAATTCGATACCCTCTTTATTCAAAAACATATATTTTTAGGGTTTTTTCTCAATTTCTTCTAGAAAGCATAACCAATAGAAAAAATGATATTATACACTTTTATTCCCCACCTTTATATGCTATAATGAAGCAACAATTTTTATAAGAAATAATATTTATTTATTAAAATAACAAAATATAGGTGTTTTTAATTTGCATCCGTGGACACACTGTATAGGTATAATAAAATGACATTTAAAATAAAAAACATTATTTCGAGAAGTGTTAAATTAAAATATTTTTTTACACCTTTACACCTCTTATCGAAGTTTTAACTATGAAAATAAATTAAAGTCAATCCTATCAAAACCAATTGACATTTTCAAAGCATAACTTAATATTTTTGGTGAATGAATTTGGTTAATACAGAAGCCTAAAATATAAAAGGAAACAAATCACCATGGGCAAAACTACTCTCGAGATTCATTGACTGAGGCGGTTGTTGTGGTAAACATGCCTGTCCACTTTTAATGGAATTTACCACCTGTGGTGTAAGATCTTATCAGGCTTCATTTCTGGTGGCTAATTTATGATCATTCTCTTAAGTATTTGTCACAGTCTTATTTCAGTGTTTTATAGAATGTTAGAACGCTTTGCTGCCACTGTTTCGTTCTCGACACAGCGGGGCATTTAGTTAAACATGCATGCAGTCTAACGTAAAAGTACGCATTAGTAAGGTAAAAAATAAAACTAGAAAACATTAGGGTGGTCCTTATTTAGGATATGTTTAATTTTTTTCACGATAGTCCTAAGTCGACTCCAAATAATTAAAAAAATGCCAAAATGCAACCCTTAATTTTAAGATTTATGCCGGCCGCCGCCACAGCCAAAGTTTTAAATGGGATTAACATGGAAACAGATATTTTATTAATTTGGAACTTTTAGCTAATGCACTAATGAACGGATCATATCGACACAATATAATCATTCTTGTGTCGTTTTTAAGGCTTTACAAAAAGGTATCCTGTGATTTTTTGCAAACTTAATTAGTTCAAAAGTTGTTGGATGTCAAAATAATCAAATAAAAAAAACATAAATTAGCGTCAATGAAGCATTTTTCAAAAGTCCTCTGAGACAGCTGCGATTTTAATGAAGTTCTCTTTAAACTTTTTGTTTTTTAAGTTTTTAAAATCAGAAACCGCTTGGAAGGAGACAATTATTAATTGTGTTTCTTAAACAATATACAGTGTATCTACGTCACTGATCTGTCTACGTAAGTTGGCGCCGCCATATGAAAATCTTTTTATTATTAATTTCACAAAAACCAGTTATTCAAAAAAGTTTTGCAAAACCTAAAAATCAACCTATAAATATTAAATTTATCAGTAATCTACTGGCTTTGACAAAAATGTAATTTTTGCTTAAGAGTAAAGTACTTGTATTTTTGCTAATATCGAAAATTGCTATAAGCAAAAGCTGGTTCCAAGTACAAATTACATCTAAATATGCAGTTTTGTTAATTTCCAAAAAATTATTTTTTTTCTGCGAATACGATGAAAATTTGGGTTGATATATTAGTGCAATGCACTTGATAATTATAAATTTTATGGGACAATTTTAAATAAACAAAATTACATATTTGGAAGTAATTTTTATTTTTAAACATCTTTTCTTTATAACAATCCTCGATATTGGGAGAAATACACGTATTTTACTCTAAAGCAAAAATTACATTTTTGGCCAAACCTAGTAAACGACTAGTACAATTTAATATCTGATGATTGCTTTTTCGATTTAAGACCAAGCAGAACTTTTTATGAAAAAAACTTGTTCGAAAAATTAATAATAAAAAAGATTTCCATATGACGCCAACTTACGTAGACATATCAGTGAAGTAGACACACTGTATATTGTTTAAGCAACCCAAATAATTATTTTGTTTCTCCAAGAGGTTTCTAAATTAAAATAACCTAAAAAAAAACAAAAAGTTTTAAACTTTGTCAAAACCGGAGCTGTCTCTGAGGACTTTCGAAAAAATGCTTCATTGACGCAAATTTATGTTTTTTTTTTTTTGACGTGTCTGACATAAAATAACTTTTGAACTAATTAAGTTAGCAAAAAATTATATAATACCTTTTTTGTAGAGCGTTAAATTTGCAACCAAAGTTATTATGTCTGTATATCATCCGTTTATTAGAGCATAACCTGAAAAATTTCAAAGTTATAACCAGGGGCCTGGCTACCGCCGTTTCAGCCGTATTAGTGATACAGGGCCTCCGGGCTACAGGGGCCCCCAAACGTGTGTAAGCAAAAAAGTTAGGTGCCGGAAAATAGGAGCGGCTACAGACCGCAATGAAATCCTCGACTTGTGCTCGACTTGGCAACGTTGCGATCTGAATTGAGGTTAATTTGTTTTGTTTTAGTTTTTAGCGCCAATTTGTTTAAACAAGTTAAAGACTTTTTGTTTAAGTAAAAGATGCTGGTTTTTGCTTTGAATGTGAAAAATTATTTTCGATCCATTCAAATTTACGATTATTGTAATTTTTTATTTGAGTTTTTATCTTCCCATATGAATGTTGGCTCACCAATAAAATATTGATTATATGTACTAAGACAAAAGTAAGTATTGGTTTATTTTTCTTTGTACTACACCTACAAATGAATTGCAGTTTTATTTTTTTATTGTCCAATCTCAACATTATTTAGTTTAAATTCCACAATATAGGTGGTCCAATATTATAAAAAGTAATTATTATGTATTTATATCATTAACTCTTTATTATACATATCAATGTTAAAAAAATATATGTTCTGTAGCCATATGTAAATAAACATTAAACATTTTACTGTGTTCATAAATGTTTTTTGTAATCCTGGGACAGTCGCCTAAGTGTTAACATACCGTAAAAGGTAAAAGACATTGGTAAAACTAGCACTGGACCTCAAGGCTTAGGAGAAAAGAAAAATATTTGTACAAAGCAGTTTATACAGTCAGGACACTCTGGGAATGAAGAAACATAAGAAATGTGGAAAGTTCGGGTCCTCTAAAATTGAACTATAAAAGAATGGATAAAAGTGACACTCTGTTTGCAACTATAATTGGCTAATATACCTTATACATCATCGTTATCACTAATAAGGTAACAAGCTCTTCGATGAAGTGAATAATGATAAAAGTTTTGGGAGACGCCAAGGTAGCATGATTTGAAATACATTAAGAGTATTTACAAAGGGCTAGTCTTAAAATTAACGCATAATAGGTTAAATCACTTGGTTTTACAGAATCTGCTGGTTTATATGTAAATGGGGAGTATTATGACTAACTCTTTTCGTGACAGCCAATATGATTGTATTTTGAAATATTAAAGATTTACCTTTGTCAAAAATGATAACTTTTCATAGATTTATTATTGCTTTTAAAAGCATGCGCACCCTGTATATATTTACAACTCCAAATTTAATACAACTTTGTTTCTGAACTTTTAACATTATCAATGTTTCTTATTTATTATTTTATTTAGAGTATCATCACAAATTTAAAATTTTCTAGTATGTAAAAAAATCTGAACCACCCGCCAAAAGTTTTTAACGTAAAGACTTGACAACGTCGCGGATTTAATTGCGGTCTGCATCCGCTTCTCTGGGAAACTGTAAAACTGTTGGCTAAATTGGGAATGTGGGGTCTTTTTTTTGGTCCTCAAAAATTTTTGATAGGAACGAAAAAGCTATTCTAAAATAAGAAAAACAATGTTCTTTGGAAAGTTAAGACTTTTTTCGGTCTTCAATTTTTTTGGCCCCCTAACTTATTGTGATACGAGGTCCCTTTAAAACACGCTACGCTACTGGTAATAAAAAAACTTTTTCATGTTATAATCCCATTTGAAACTTTGGCTGTGATGGGGCCGGGTTAATCTTAAAATTAAGAGCTGCCAATTCTTTTATTTATTTGAAGCGGATTTAAGACTGTCGTAAAAAAAATTCAAACATTTCCTAAATAAGTACCACCTTAGAAATCATACTTTGACTTAAATTAATTAGTAAATAAAATGTAGAACTTAACTACTTAATACAAAAATTTAAGTATTGTACTAAAGAAAACCAAGTAAAGCATTTTTTTATGTTTTTTGACATTCCTCGAAGGCATATGCCTAATACCAGAGTACCGTGGGTGTCGGGTTATTAGATGTTTAACCCATCGTTCCCCCTGTTCCGTCAACGTTGTCCAAGCATTGAAACATGCAGTTATGCATTTCACAGCACCTTTTAAACAACGCGATAGTGCCACCACGGTGGTTATTTTTAAATAACTACTACCTAAATATGTCTTCCGGCTGGGAATCGAACCGGCGCGGCGACCTCTGGCTTCGAAGATCAAAGCTCTATCCACTGCGCCACGGGGAAGACAATTTATCCAATATCACTTTTGAATTTTAGCCTAATTGATAAAAACTGATAACTTAAGGGTAGGTTCTTTAAGCACAAATTATCATATCATATAATTTGTTCTTTAGATGTTTGACTGGCTATAGAAAATCCCATGTTAATTTTGAAACCTTCAAATATTGACTCTCCTATCTATTTAACAACAAAATTGTATTGAGTCAAAAATTTTTAAGAGGGCTACTAAAAATCGACTATTCGATTTTAATGTTTTTGTCGACATATTTTGGTAGCTTTTTAGTTGAAAGTAATACCCCGGAACGATTTTTAAAAATATTAATTTTTCAAAAATGTATGAGTGATTAAAAATTTCGAGTACCTAATATTTTTGTAAATTATAATGCATTAGGAAATTATTACTGCATTTCGATGAAAAAAAACTTAAATTAAAAATAATTGCTTATTAATAATCAGTTTTATAATAAACAAATGAAAATTTAGCTTACTTCTCGGAGTTGTAGAAGAATTATTTTTATAGAAAGATATTCGTTTATCTATTACCTAAATGATGGCATAAAAAATTTTGGTGCTCGTCCAAAAAAAAAATGCTTTAATGCGCGAAAGCGGTTTTATTTAGCCGATTTGGCGATTGAATGTACTAAACAGCGGCCAAGGCGGACGAGCTACTCCAAGCGCTAAGCCTTACGCTGAGTTTTCGAGCATTCTTACTTCTACCTTCTGCGAAATTTTAACTCATTGGACTATTTTAATGACATTATATTAGATAAGCTCACACACCAAGTTCCGTTATTTTCTAATAAATAGAGCTTTAAGAAAATACCACGTTAATTGTGTTCAAATTTGGTACTTTTGGAAATGTGGCCATCCAAATCAAGTATCTATGTAATAATTTAAGTATCACCATTGTATTAAATGGTATTTTCTTGGGTACACGCCAAACCATGGAAAATTGTACCGCTTTTGTCTTGGTCCCGGGGTGTAGGGAGTTACCCCCAAAAATGGTTTTTATTGGTGTGTTTTTTTCTTATATTTCAAAAGACCCATTTTTATAGTTTGACGTGTACTCAACAAAGTACCATCAAATAAATGAATCCGCCCAAACAGTATTGACCATATCACCATTTTGTAGTAGATAAAGGTTTAGGGCTTAGGGTCATAAAGTACCCAGGAGGTTTAAGAAGATATATGTATATATTTTTTAATAATGCTCTTTATAAGGTTTAATTTTTGTTTAACAAATTTGAGAGACGTTTCCAAAATAATAAAAATTCAAGAATTAATAAATAATAAAAATCTTGTTTTTTTATATTAATTACTTCATAATTAGATACCGATCGCTATAAGACTATGCCGTGAAATAATTTGAATTTATTTCAGCGAAAACCATACCTCACATAAGAAAAAGTCAGTATATCAAATTTGTTCGAAACTAAACGAAGGTTTAAAACAGTGACATGGGATTTTATGCATAGCAAACTTTTTATAATTTTTTTAAAAATGTCTTAATTGGTATAAAATTTATTGTGAAAAACAATTGTGCCAGTGAAAAAGTGTACAAGTAAAAATATAAAAATAAGAAAATACCGCGCTATTTATTAATATAAGTAACATGCAAAAATTAATAAAACACCGCTGCACTTAATATTTTAACAAAATGGCTCTTTTACCACTTATCGACTGACCACCTCAATTCTTAATTAATTTATTAAATTTTAACACTCTGTAGATGAAAAGTAAGACGTTTAAGACATACGACTAATAGGAATATAAAGTGTTTTCTTATTTTAATTAGAAATCTCTTTAAGACTCTCGGTAAAGTTGCAGACCATGCATATTATTTTTCCTTAAAAACTTAGCAAGATACGATAAAAAATAAAGGGTCAAAAAACCCTATTTTTATTTACATAACCGACATAAAATATGAGAATTACACAAAAATCAGTGGCATACATTTTTGTTTTTAAAAATATTTGTTCAGGTGCCGCTTGAGACTTCACTGGACTTGGGGAGGCTCTAAATCCTCAGAAAAATGTAAAAAAGTTGATTGACGGATAAAGCTGTTATAATGTTTTTAGTTGTTTCGATTTTTTTTTGGATTCGCTAAAAAAAAAATATTTAAGTGGGAAAGGGGGGAGGTTAGCGTTAAATCGCAGCCCTTCCCCCAATGAATTTAATTATAAATTCTTATAGATTGGTGTGCAAAAATTGAAATTCCTCTGTAGCCAAAATATAATAAATATAATAAATCTCGACGATATGGCGAACGAACATTAAATTCAGTTAAAAGATTCCCCAACTTGATTCAAAACTACGCCTCTAGAACTCAAAACCAGTTACAAAGATGCCACAAGCGTCATACAAATAAAGACGGCAATTAATTACTTCCATGGCTTCTGCTCTGAAGAATTGACCAGTATAGTTCCTCCACTCACAGTTCCCAACAGAGAAACTCGTGGTTCCCGCGCGTATGCATACCTATACGGTCCACTTGGACGGAGCCCCGAACTTCTCACTTTGTTCGTTCTTTTTATCCCTAGAGTTTCTAGATTGTGGAACCTGCTGCCCGCGGAGGTCTTTCCTTCCCCCCAAATCTTCAAGTATTTAAGTCCCGTGTCAACAAACTCCCTCTTACCTCGCTTAAGACACCCACGGTACGTTAGTATTTAGGCTTTTTTAGCCTTCGTGGTTTGTCCAAAGAATTAAAAAAAAAAAAAATATCTCTGTCTAAACGCGTCGTTTACATCGTGTGCGAGCAACAAAAGAAGAATAATTGAAAGTGAGACAGAAGTGGTGACATGTGGCATCTTCTCTACTGGCGAGAACTCTACCTCTAAACAATATTAACAACTTTTTAAAAGACGGTATTATTCTGTAAGGTAGAATAATTATAGAATATAATGGTAGAATAAATATACAGGATACCGACAAACTTAAGGGTGTAATTTTCCATTGAAAAACAAAAAAACTTTATATAAATGTACCAGCAGTATCTAAAAGATTTGTACAACATGCTGCCACAAACTTCTTGGGCCAGAATAAAACGAAATAACACAGTTTATCTTTGTCAAAAGTTTATTGTTTACGTGAAACAGGGTGTCAAAGTTTTCATTTTATCTTGGTTATTTTTTAATATTTTTTAAATATTATTATTAGAACATTTTTCACATAAATTGGACTTAAGGGATTCTCCAGGGTAAGAAATCGACATTTGCTAACGTTTTTGTTGTAAACTGTAGAAGAAACCATCTGCAGTTCTTTGCTAATGTTTAAATTGTCATAACTATTTTTGCCTCGGTATATTATGGCTTTAGTAAAAAAAAAATATATTTTTCATACTTTTTGCACAAAGAAGTTATACTTAGTACGAACCTTTCAGAAAATCGTGAGTGGACTACAGCTGATTTTTTTGGGAAATAACACCTTTAATTCGGAATATCTTTAAAACGGCTCTTCGTAGCCATATTAACTACCTAAGTATACTTTTTTTGTTAAGAAAATATGAGAAAATTGAACATATTCACTAAATCTACAATATACAGAGGCACAAAAAAGTTGTGGCATTTTAAAAATAAGTAGGTAAGGGAGTGCAGGTGGCTTCACCTACATTTAACAACAAAAACATGAGCAAATTTTCATTTGACGGCCTAAAGAACCCCTAAATACCGAATTTGGTAAAGACATTTTTAAAAATGAAAAAGAAAACATTCAAATATAACTAAAAAGAAATGGAAACTTTTGAATAGACCCACCATGTGTATTTAACGTATTGTTACTTAAAAAAATATGTTTGTTAAGCAGGATTTGTTGACTATGTAAACAGCGATCAGCGATGCTGGGTATTGGCAGCTAAAGAGTCAAAATTTTAAGAAAATACAGCGTGTCTTCGCAAAGTTCTTACCAAATGAAAAACTTTCTATTATTGACTGTACAAAGAAAAGTTCCTCTTCTTAATAAGTCCTGCTTGGGAAGAAAGTAAATGTTCAACAATATTTTTATGTTGAGGTTTCTAATTGTAGCAAACGATTTTTTAATTACATTACCATATTAATCAGTTAAGAAATAAAATTCTTTGCTAATTTGTGTATAAAGTCGTATCTCTAATGGTAAGAAAGTACCTAAGCAATATTGCCTATTTAACTTAAATCGTTTGTATAAAAGAGATTATTAATTTCAGTTTTTTAATCCCTTAATTTTTTTAATACATATTGCAATGAATAAGTAAATATTTCAAAATTATTTTTTTATACATCAAGCGTGTCTACTTAAGTTCGAATCATATGGAAAATAAATATTTAATATTTAAACAATTGGTCATTATCCATATTTTTAGTTATAATTCACCCTGTACCAATCGACAGAGCCTTGCCAACCCGGTGGTGCAAGTGGTGCAAGGCACCAAGGCGCAACGCTGCAAGGGCGGAAAAATGTAAAAGAAAAATCGGAAAGTTTTGGATTGAAAAGCGGGCGGTAGTTAGAAAATAAAGTTTTTAGATTTGAAAACGGTGCAATTTAATTTTGGCCGTCCATCGACTAGTTTCTCGCCAATCGGTAAAATTGGATCTCTTAATTTTGGACCATTCCGACCAGTGTTCTCATAATGCCCTTAAAATTTTTAAAAATGTTTGGTCCATTTGTCCCTCTTTTGAAACAAGCATTCTTACACATACTATTTTTCTGATAACTAAAAAAACTTCGAAAATTAGAATTCACAAAAGAAAAGACAAAGTTTAGAAAAAAATATTTATTATTACTACTTTACTTTTATTCGGCGGTTTTTAATGGTGTTTATAAGTGAAAACCGCCGGAAATTACAAATGAATTTGAATTTTTGGCGGTTCTCATATAGGTTTCTCTATATAAATAGAAAAAACCGCCGGTGGTCGTTTAGCCAGTTCCTAATATAAAAGTATCCGGTATTGATATGAATTTATGCAATGTAACAGCAAACGCGAGATCAACTCAACCAAAGGTCAGCTTTGATTTTGTCATTATTTCTTTTAGTTCATGTGGCACTTTATTTAAAATTTGACAGTTGTGAATAAATTTATTAGAAATGATCAAAAATTATTAGTAAAGTCCGCGCGTTTAGTGAAGAGGCCACCGACGTCATCATTATCTACCCGAAATATTCTGTAACTCTCTTTCAATCGCGGTTTCGAGGACTTCGTATCGTACTTAGGAAGTAGGCATTTTAAAGAATGATTTTTAAAAATAAATAACATTTTAAATCCGGGATGAGGGAATCAGAGAATATTTTGCGCAGAAAATGATTACGTCGGTGGCTTCTTTACTAAACGCGCGGACCCTAATAATGAATTTCAATAACTCAGAAATTGAAATAGCTTTAATATTAAAATAATACCAAAACAGTATCAAATTATATATACTGTTTTGGTATTATTTTTAATATTAAAGCTATTTTACGTTGGTTTCTTATTTTTTAATTAATTATAAGTCTATAATAATAGATTATGTATTTTTATTTTTTATTTTTTATTTTTGTAAATAAAAACATAAGTGCAAAACTATGAATAGGAAACTTGTGTCTTTAAAATAAGAAGGCCATGATCTCTTTTGGAATATAATGGCCGTGCTACAAAAATTAAAATTAATAAATATCCAAGTATAAATAAATTAAATATGCATAAAATGTTAATTTGGAAATTTTTTATACGGTCGTAGAACAAATATATTTTGCAACACATACACACAACTCATGGGATTGCCGCACTCGCCTGACGGTTCGTGCTGTCAAACTTTTCATTCAGAATTTTTTTTTATTTGTTACATAAATTACTATTGTGGTCAAACATTTGTTGCTTTTGAGCATCTTAACCTAATTTTTATTTTTATCACTTCGTTTAGCAAGTATATAACAAACAGTAAAATACACTTTTATTTCCAGATTTCCTTATGGGCAAGAGGAAGCAACACAGTATCAATTTGTTAATTTAAAGTGACCATTACAAATTCCTTTACTACAGCAAGTTCTCATAAAACAGGAATTCCAAGTCACTGCCTGAAAAAGAACTTGGCTTATATATCGTGAAAACATTAATCTAACTGACATCAAATATTTCGATAGTTTGACAACTGTTATCCTTCGGCATGGGTTTGCTGCTGACTCATATCCTAATGAAGCTTCGGTGAAACCGACAAAGACCAGCATAACACCTTCCCAAGATCACTGGGTGACGAATCGTTTTGAGATAATTATTAAGGTAGGTATATGGCAGAGTTGGGTCGAATACTAAAATTTGATATTCGAATACGAATACCGTTAAAAAGAAGTATTGGAATACCGAATATTTTCGAATACCTACAAAAAAAGTATTTGAATACTCTGTATTCATGAATACCACGATTGGGTATTCATGAATACTGAAGAGCAAAAAAACTTCTTTCTCTTGAAAAAACAACTCATTCTTATTTTTCTACGTTTTTCCACAACAAAAATGCAGTGGCGTACCTTGTTTTTGCTTAAAAACTAATCATTTTAAGTATACAAGACGTCTCTCAAATTTTCCAAAAATAACTTTCCTATTTCTTCACCTTTGAAATAGGGGTACATGTACATACTATCTAAGATCTACCAGATAGTCATGATTTAAACTGACATAATAAAATTTATTATCCACATCCCTTTTGTGTAAAATGGAGAAAAATACATATTAGTGTAACCTTAAAAAAACACATTTTTGTAGTAAAAAAATAGAAAGTTTGTTTTACAAATAAATTACAAATAAAAAAACCTGTAAGTCGATTTGCTTTAGTGAATTTGTTATAAACAACAATTTAAGAATAATATGTGGACAGTGTACACTGTACACTTGGTTGCAAAAATGTTTAATACATAGAAAACCTAGTTTGCAATGTCACTTTTTATAATGTGTTGTTCCAAGTTTAATATTATTATTTTTTTAATAGCAAAACCCCAAAGAAGTTAAAATAATTAATTTAGATATATTTTTGTTTGCAAAAATAAATACATATCTATTAGGACCATAGAAACAACAGATCAAGATTTAAAAAACATATTGAATTACATTTTTTTTAATTTGTAAAACTAACTGCCTAAATTGTTAGTTTGCAAATGATGATATATACCTATATCTTATATTAAATTTAACCCCGTCGTCGGCAAAACCACCGCGCACATGTTTTAACCCGCTTAAGATGCATAAGAAGTAACGTAATATTTATAAAATAGGCAAACAGTATTTAAATTCAAGATTTGAATACCAGAATATAGCTATTTGAATATCAGTATTCGAATACCGGTATTCGAATACCGCAGTACTCGAATATCGATACTGACCAAAAAAGTATTCCGTCGAATATCGAATACCAAACACATAAATCTATTCGAATAGTATTCGAATACCGCACAAATGTATTCTGAATAGTATTCAGAATACCCAGTATTCGACTACTACCCAACTCTGGTATATGGTTAGGTATATACTGGGTAAGTAAAAATTACTGCAACTCTAAAACCGCTAAGGCTACATTTAGCAAATTTGGTGCCTAAAAGGTATAGGGCATGTAGAATTTAACAGTAATATCGACTCCGGTGCCAGAGTTTCCAGTTTTATGCTACACGTATCTTTTTCGTTTATTTAAAAGGAATTGCCTCATTTATTTTAATTGCAATAAATATTTACGTTTTTTTTTCTTTTTTAATGGAAAACCACATTTATTTTCATTAAAATAATTTGTGCAGGCCAAATTTATTAAATTAAAAAAAAATAATTTCCAATATACAGGGTGTCCCAACTTTATTTCTACACAAAATAACTTCTGCCCCTGTACAAGATACAATAATAAGCTTAAAATAGAAAATGTTTACTTGGATACAATATTTTAATTGAGAGTACTAGTTAATATACAAGGTGTTTCAAAAACAGAATTTTTATGGTCAAAAAGGGCATAATTAATATATTGATGTTTTTTAGTGCAATTAAGAAAATATGTGTCTAAATTAAACTAAATTGCTGATATACCTATTAGTAGTTCCTACAATAGAACGTTATTATTTATAAGTTATTATATTATTAGTCACTGTGACAATGACAAAATTATTTACATTTATTTTTTCACCTTTAATCATTAATGAATATATCAGGAGACTGGTGATATATCAAAAACCAGCAAAAATTGACGTATAGTATGTGTTACATTTTTAATGTAGAGTTGAATACAGAGTTAAAATTTAATAAAATATTTATGGTGTTTTATTTAAAAAACCTACCCAAGAATGAAAATTATGTTTTTGAGACACCTTGTATATTAACTATTACTGCCAATAAAGATGAGTGTATGCAAATAAACATTTTCTATTTAAGTTTATTTTTGTATCTCCTATAGAACTAAAGTTAACTTGTGTATAAATAGAGTTGGAACACCCTGTATAGTTGCTAAGATATGACAACACCACATTTTACGTAAAAATTCGGATGCGCTCAAATATCTCCAAAACCGCTTAGGCTGCGTTTAGAAATTTTGGTATTTGACGCTTTCTGGGCAAGTTTTTAGCGGTACATATAATATTTTAAGTATTTTAAACGAATATTAATTTAATTGCACTACAAGGAACGATCCAACTTTAGTATGATTCAAAATTTTCAATATTCAATCTTTACAAGTCACCGAGATATGACACTACCACATTTTCATTAAAGTTTGGCAGCAATCCTCATATTACCATAAAGTAAGCAAAAATGAATTAGGTCCTCACTTTCTAAAAAACACGCTTTACTGATTTTTATTAGTATTAGGGGCGGGATCCACATAACTATACACATTAAAAACAAAAGAAACAAAGGACTTTTTCATCAAAATTTCCTTTCTTACTCATGCTAGGGGGAGGGGTCAAATACCAAATTTTGTAGACAGAGCTTTAGCGGTTTTAAACATATGTAGGCGCTAACGTACTTTTTGCTAAAAGTGAAGTTTATTATATCTCATAAACTAATACGAACAGAATTTTAAAAATTTATAAACTTTAGTTTGGTCGGCCCAATTAAATGAAATAAAAATAAATGATGTAGCGTGTAGCACAAAACTGGGAAATCTGGCAACAGTGCCGATATCACTATTTAATTTCTCATGTCCAAAAAACAAGTTACTATGGACATAGGTCCGCAAATGCATTTTTACAAAAGAGAAAGTGTTAAAAAATTATTTTTAATTTATATTATTTTAATATGCCCTAATCGATTTTAATAAGGTTTTTAAGGGGCTAATTTTTGCCCTAACTATAGAATACCCAAGCAGTAGGATGGCGTCTTATTGACGTCTCTTTTTAGTCATTTTTAATCATATTTGGTCAGCAAAGACGTCATAAGATGACGACAAAATGACCTAAAAATGATCTTCCTTAGTCACAGACAAAAGACGCCCCGGTAATGACCTCCTTAAGATGCCGAAAAATTTACGCATATACTTTTTTCCAAAAGCTAAAATGATGCGATATTTTATTTAGTAAAATTATATTTCTAGTTATGGAGTAAACATGCGTGCAATTACCTTACTCTGCAAGGTTGCATCTCTCGGGGCACTGTCTAACCTGGAGATGCAGATTTTTACACTAGCCGAAGGTATTTCTTTTAAAGCTACCCAAGCAGCAAGCTGAAGTCCTATTAACGTATCTTTTTAGTCATTTTGGGCCATATTTGGTCAGTAAAGACGTCATAAGATGACGACCAAATAACGGCATAATGACCTCCCTAAGTCACAGACAAAAGACGTCATGACGTCATAATGACGTCTTTAGGATGCCGAAAAATTGACGCATATACTTTTTTAAAAAAGCTAAAATAATATGATATTTTATTTAGTAAAATTATATTTCTAATAATGAGAAAAAAATTGAAATAGGAAAAACTCCTAACTGCTGGTAATTTCCTTGAACTGCAAGGTTATATCTGTCGAACACTGTCCGATCTAGAGATGGAAAGGTTCACACTAGCCGAAGGTATTTCTTTCAGAGCTAATTAAGATCACCAACCGCAGACCGTTTTCAAAGTATTTTGGTTCTCATTAGCAGGAGGATTCTTAACCGTTGTCTCGAGACGTAACGTATCGAGTCGCTACCGAATGGTGATTCTTAACTTACTTGAAACTCGATTCCGAGTCGATATCTCCCGAGTTCCATAACTAGGCAGTATCCTTATTAAATAAGTCTTTATCCTATTAATTATTTAGGTACGTAAAAACAGATGAGAAAATAAAGCCGCTAGGTTTCAAAAGGAATATGAAGAACTCGATACCGACCGAGTCGTTACCTATCGAGAAGTTAAGAATCCGGGCCAAGTATGGTGTAGGCGATGACAACAAGTTCCAAAAATTCCTATAAGAAGCGAAGATGTCGAATAAACGTAGTAATTTATTGTCCAATACGCCATCTATCGGTAGTGTAAGTTTTTCCTATTTCAATTTTGTAAAATTAATAATTGTCTAAATAAGACGTCAATAGATTTTTTTATCTTTGGACAAACCACAAATGCTAAAAGCCTAAATACTAACGTACCGTGGGTGTCTTAAGCGAGGTAAGAGGGAGTTTGTTGACATAGCAACATAGCTCCGCGGGCAGCAGGTTCCACATTCTAGAAACTTTATGGATAAAAGAACGAACAAAGTGGGAAGTTCAAGGCCTGTCCAGTTGGACCGTATAGGGATGCATACGCGTGGCATTACGAATTTCTGTATTGGGAACCGTGAGTGGAGGAACTATACTGGACAATTCTTCATAGCAGAAGCCATGGAAGTACCTATAAAAAAGCGATAAATCACCCACAGCCCGACGATGGGCAAGAGAGGGAAGTCTTTCTGTAAGTGAAGGATCATTAATAAGAGGGTTGTGAGAGACGCCATGCCCCAGATATGAGAAAAATATTCCAAGGGAGGTCGGATTTGGGACACATATAAAGTGT
This sequence comes from Listronotus bonariensis, assembly GCA_014170235.1. Lineage (NCBI taxonomy): Eukaryota > Metazoa > Arthropoda > Insecta > Coleoptera > Curculionidae > Listronotus > Listronotus bonariensis. The sequence goes on along the minus strand of JACEGR010005938.1, from coordinate 25,414 downwards.
ATGAATTAGAAGGGAAAAATACTTTTTGGTTCGAAAGAGAAATCCAAGCTTTTTGAAGCTGTCGTGGCTATAGATACAATGTGTTAATGCCAGTTAAGGTTACTTTCAAATGTGACGCCCACAAGATTGAAGGTGTCTTTGCTCTGTAAAACTTGGTCGCTCATAAGTAGAGGATGAGTATTTGATGACTCTTTTCGCGACAAGGATTGTGTTTGGATGCATTAAAATGGACGAGATTTTTGCATCGCTCTGCGTTTCTTTTCCAAATCAGGTTTAGTGATGGGCTTACGAACCTGAAAACTTGAGTGAAGGGTACTGTCGTTGGCAAAACTATGAATGGAATTAGTTGTGGACGAGAGAAGGTCGTTGATGTGAAGAAGAAACAATGTTGGTGCCAGAACTGAGCTCTGAAGCACTCCAGCATTTACTTAGTGAAAGCTTGAAGAATAACCGCCCACAATAACTGATATACGTCGATCAGATAGATAACTAGAGAGCCAAGAACAGAGTTTAGTTGAAAGACCATAGGAGGGAAGTTATTTAAGAAGTGCGGCATGCCAGACCTGGTCAAAAGCTTTGGATATATCAAGAGCAATGATCTAGGACTCACCTAGAAACTCAAGAGACTTGTTTCAGCAGTGTAATACGAAGGAAAGAAGATTTGCTGTTGATCTTTTGTGGCGAAATCCATACTGCCTGTCATTCAAAAGTTTGTGTTTTTCTAATTACTTAAGAACTTATGAATTAATTAATTTTTCCATTACTTTACAAAAAAACTGAGAGAATTGAAATTGGTCCATAGTTAGATGAAAGAGATTTAGATCCTTTCTTGGGAATAGGTTGAACACGTGCAACTTTCCAGCTCTCCGGAAAAATTCTTGTGTCGTAAGAAATTCGAAAGGGCCGAGTTAAGATTGGTGCAAGTTTTGGAGCACATTTTTTTAAAACGACTGCTGGTATGCCGTCCAGCCCAGACGATTTCTTAATTTTAAGAGAAGAAAGGATACGCTTAATGTGTTTTACCTTAAACATAATATCGGGCATTTTATGAGGAACTGGGGTAATAGCTGGAATTGGATAATTTACGGAAGGGTCAAGGGTTGAATTGGCAGCAAATTGTTTAGCAAACAGTTCTGACTTTCCTTTAGCGATAGAAATAATTTCATCTTCCAAAGTTAGTGGTGAAAAAGAACTGGTAGAAAAATTCCTACTTATGTTTTTCGAAAAGGACCAGAAAAATTTGCTGTCATTTGAGCAAGAAAGAACTTTGTTTTTAATACGATTGTCGAAAAAGTATTTTGCTTCAGATATTGTTTGATTGTAGTAATTTCTTGCTTCAATGCTGGCCTGTCAATTTTCTGGACTTGGATTCTGCAGAAACTTTTTGTGAGCCTGAACTTTTAAAATTCTAGGTTTATCACAAGATTTGGAAAACCAGGGTTTTTATTGGATTATTTGGGGTTCTTGGTGGTGTGTGGAACATAGGTTTTAATGCCCAGTTGAATTGATTCAGTTAGTTGATTGCAAATTTCAGAAGGATCACGAGAAGAAAAGCAGGTGGAATCTCAGGGGTAAGTGGCGAAGAAGTCCCTCAGGCCATCCCAGTAGGCTGAGTTGTAGTGCCGTACAGTGCGTGGTGGCATGCATTCATTTACCTCGGGATGTGCAGGGTAAGATATAGAAATTAAGCCATGATCTGAGCGACCTAGGGGAGCTGTGACAGATGCTTGATAGAGTTCGAGGTTGGTGGAAGAAAGAGATCTAGGGGATTTGAACTATGATTTGGGACTCTAGGAAAGTAGGTGAGTTCCATAATAAGGTTGGTAAAAGAGTTACTGACTGCGAAGATATCGGCTGCTCTGCCTTGGAGGTCAGTTTTTGAAGAGCCCAGCCAATCCTTATTATGGGCATTAAAGTCACCAAGCACGATTACTTCAGCCGATGGAAACTAAATTAAACGTGGACCCATCTTTAATATCTTAGTAACCAAAAGAGACAGAATTTTGAAAATTTGAAAATCTAGTTAATTTTACCCGTTTAATCTAATGCAATAAGAACAAATTGGCAAAAAAAACAAAAATTGGAAAATCTGGCAACAATGGCAACATAACTATTCAATTCCATATTCTCAAAAAATTTTGGATAAAAAATTTGAGAAATACAGATCTGGCGGTTTAAAAGATATTTAAGAGTTGCGTTGCTTTTTAACCGTCTTCAAAAACAAGGAGGTTCTCAATTCGCTGGAATTTTTTTCTTTTTTATGTGTATGTTACGCGATTACTCCGGCGTTTGTAGACCGATTTTAAAGATTCTTTTTTATTTGAAAGATTGTACTTCCGCGGTGGTCCAAAAAAAACAAGTTAGGATTGCTAAAGAAAAAGTTATTAGATCTATTTTTTCTCTCTGCCGTACGTTGTTCGTGCGGCAAAACTGCCTCTAGGTAGGAAATATGCTCGATATTAAAGCGGCGCATTGAAAATCGACAACTTTGGGGCAAAATTAACATTTTTACCGAACTAAAAGGGGTACTAGTAGGGATTTTTAGACTACAGTAAAAATCACAAGCACGTGTAATTTGATTGGTGAAAGTGCTACAGACGGTCATGCAAAACAGTCACATTGGGGGTCACGGTTAGTTTTGGTTAGTTAATTTTTTTTTGCTTTTTTATTCGCGTGCTTGTGCTTTTTACTGTAGTCTGTGTTTTTAAGTATAGGTTTACCGATGTAATAGTAATAACAATAAACTAAAAAGTGAAATATAAAAGTTTAAAAAAATTGAGCGGACTTCAAAACAATAATTAAACTCTGTAAAAAGTAAAAAATATTAAAAAATAATAAAAAAAGTCGGGTAATACCATATATACTAAACTAGTCAATGTTTATAACTAAATAAACAAAAGCTTTTTATACTTTAATACCATAAAGGTTAAAGCACACTAGGCGCTCAGGTCTCGGTACGCTCACCGACCGGTCAGATTTTTACATGCTTTTTAAATAAATGACCTTGAATGACATTCAAATCGCATGTAAAATATTTGACCGGTCGATGAGCGTACCGAGACCTGAGCGCCTAGTGTGCTTTGACCTTAATATGGTATTACCCAACTTCTTTTATTTATTTTTTTACTTTTTAGTTAGTTTTATTATTGTTTTAGAGTCGGTTCATTTTTTTAAACTGTTTATTACCAACCCAGTATTTTAGTAACAGAAAAAAAACGATATATCACTTAGTGCAATCTCGAGAATTGCAGGTTACATTGTGTCGTTTCGATCAGAAGCGTGTTTTTACGCAGGGACACGTCATCAACCGCTTCTATTGAATTCCAATGTGAAGCTTTAGGTTCGGGTAGAATGACTTAACTGATAAATTGGCATTTGCTAATCCACACGATAATTGAATTCGAGATTTATTATCGAAAGCTACATTTCCATGATTTTTGGGGTTTTGGTCATTCAGCTGCTTAAATAAATTTAAATACCTGATGTCCCAATATATCACTTAAATTTAAATTTAAAAAAATATTATGCCCAAATAATGGTAATGCAAAGGTTTTAAACACTTTTAGCAATTAAATAGTGGTCAGTCAATAGTAAAAGATTTGCTCCTAGAAGGTTTTTTTTTCAGTATACAAGATGCCGTCTCTTTTATAAAAACGGTGTGACATTTTAAAAATATTTTTTATGGGCTAGTACTTTGGAAGCGAAATTGAAAATTATAGAAAACTATACAGGGTTCTTAAACACAAAGATTTATATCAAACTTATGGTTTTTAAATGAAACACCATGTGTATAAGTTAATTTTTGGATTTTTGAGATAAAAACAAAGTAAGTTTCTCTAGTCTTTTTTTAGAATTTTTGAAGACCTCATGACAAAAACTAAATTTTAATAAAACCTACTTTACTTACTGTAAACTTTATTATTTTGGTGAAATATATACTATGTCATCAAGTAGCAATTTTTTACTAAAAAGTTTAGTTTTAAAAAACGAATATTTAATATTAGGTACCTATAAGAACAATTTACTTGCCCATTTTTAATGGCATACCCTGTATATTAGTCCATTTTTAAATTTTAAAAATAAAAATTGGGTAATTTGTTCCAGCGATTTCTAAAGCAAAAATATAGAGACCTTAAATACGTCAAAGGCAATCATCTGAGATTTGCTAGAAGCCCCAGTCGCTCGTTTGAAGTTTAGCTCCAATTTGTATATACAGTGCGGTTTTTAAAAGTAATTTTCCCTTACTTTTGAATGAGACAAGATCGAGATCGGGTAAAATTTAGATAAAAAAATGTCATTTAAACTACTTTTTGGCAAACATAATTGTTGCTACGTTGTCTACTGCTAAGGGATCACTACTGGCACTAGCTTCTTAAATTTAGTATTATTTCTACTAAAAATATGACTTATGCTAAAAAAAACAAAAAGTAGGTTTTTGTCCATAGACCCACACATGCAAATTATTCGAAATTCGTGGTATTAATATATTACAGTGTAATTTCAAGCAAATTTTTACTTAAAAGCTCATAAAATTTATTAGATTGTGTGATTTATCAATGATAACTTAAAAAATATATATTTACAAGTTTTTGGTTTTTCTTGGACCATAAAGTCTATTTTTGGAAGGATTTTCTTGGGGTTTGGGGTCCACTTGTTTCTTGGGGTTTTAGATTCACTAGTAAAAAACCAGTAGACCTAAAACCCCAAGAAAATTCTACCAAAAAAAAAATTATACAGAGTAGTTTTTTATTTCTTGAAAGACTAAAAGTTATGTTTTAAATATTTAAATTAGTTTTTACTAAAAAACATCATGAAAAGTCAGTGGCGTACTATTTTTTTTTAATAATCATGGCTGTGGTGCCCACCAAGACGCCACTGGGCCCATTTGTCTTAATCTATGTAGAGCTTCTAAATGATAACTAAAAAATATACATTTATGAATTTATACGGGGTGTACTCATAAAATATACCACTAGTTTTTTTATTTTTTAAAAGACTAAAAATTAAACCATGAGTCATATTTTTAATATTTAAGTTAGTAGCAAATTTTAATAAAACACATCATAAAAAGTCAGGGGCGTATTTTTTTTCCTTAATATTAATGGCTGTGTTGCCCACTAGGACAATTAAAAAAAACTTTACCGCCCTGTATCTCAAAATTCAAGCAAGTCCAGATATATGTTAATAGGAACTTTTTTCATATAAAGACATAATAAATCACTCCAGTTAGTTTCGTACCGTAATTAGAAAACACCCTGTATATTTGCTTAAATATTTTATTTTAATATAATCAAGAGCATAATTTTTGTTAAAACTTGTTTTGGTTTTTTAACACCCTGTATATCAAAAACATGCCATTTTATTTACTTGCCCTGTACATTTTTTTATATATTAATTCTAGTTTCGTACCTTTGTATTGGCCTAAACATTTTATTTTAATATAATCCAGTACACTATTTTTGTCAAAACGTGTTTTGTTTTTTAACACTCTGTATATCCAATACAAATTAAAAAATCACCAAAATATGCTCATGTTTTTTATTTATTATTTCTATATGTAAAATTTTACCTTATGATATAAAAACTTACTAGTTAGTACAATTTTTATTCATTTTTAGATAGTGCAATTATGTATAAATAAATAAAAATATCTAAAAAGCGCAAAAAGTTTTTAAGATCTTAGTTCAAAATATACAATATATTTTTTTATCTGCCAACACATTCCGTCCTACTTTTTGCTTTGGTAAAAATTAGATACAATATTTTTTTGTTAATTTTTTCATCATGTCTATATTTTATTGACCACCTAATTTATCTCTTATTGTATGACCCTATATATGATATCAAATTGATCTACTGGTCAATAACACTGTTAGTTAGCACATATAAAAATATTACTTTAAACGTCTTTAAATTAAACACAAATACACATATACAATAATATTTTAATTATCACTTTCCTAACAATCATCACTTTCTACAATCTTCAACTTCAAACTAACAGGGCACTAAAACTAGGGGCATTAAAATAATTTTCTAGGTATATTGAGATAATACCATTCTTTATTAAATTTTCCCAGGTAAAATTTTTGGGATTAACTAAAATTTATTTTGTTGCATTAATACCACGAATTTCGCATAATTTGCCTGTGTGTGACCGCTGCACTGTGCGGTGGTCGTCCCTTCCACCCCCAAGCATCATGTCCCGTGCAGTGGCGCATTTACCAGAAGGCTGAGTAGGCTGGAGCCTAGGGCGGCGTTTTTTTAGAGGACGGCAGATTATTTTAGGGGGCGGCAGATTTTGTACTTTATAAATTGTTAAGGTGATTTCGATTTTCATTTTGTTTTTTTTGCTTTTCAAAATTGTTTTTCAATGAAAAAGGAAAAAATTAGGGGCGGCTAAAATTAGTAGCCTACGGGTAGCAAATATGTAAATGCGCCTCTGGTCCCGTGTTAACAAACTCCCTCTTACCTCGTTTAAGAAACCCACGGAATGTTAGTAATTGGGCTTTTCTGACTTGTTCAAAGTAGAAAAAAAATTAAATTAACCTAAATATTTTATTACAAAATGCTAAACCGAAATTTTTAATATTTAAGTGATTCGGCTTTGTATGTCACGTATTATATTTAAGTATTCAATTTAGACGATTATTTCTAAACGTTATAATAACTAAAAATGTCTCTTGATAAGCCAGTAACATTTTAAATTTCACGGATCAGTTTCGTATATTATTAAATTTCACAAGGCTAATAAAAAGTATAACGTCTTGCTTTAGTTTAAATCCGAAAATAAGACGAATCATTTTTGACCGCAAAGGATAAAAAACCAATCATGGTATAACATCTCAATCGATTAACTAGACAGAAAAAAACTAACCAGACAGAATCAGGAAAATTAAAATAAAACACACTTTATTTATTAGGGAGAACTGGTAACTAGATATTCACTATAATTAAAATTTTAGTATTGCCCCAATTAAACAAAAAATTAATAATCTGGGTCAATCAACTTTTTTGTCTAGGTTTTAAAATTTTTATATTTTTATGAATTATAAAATTTTTTAAATATTTATTTACTTTAAAAAATAGGTAATTACATGCTTAATTGTAATCGCAAAGCACTTTTAACAGTTTTAGCGATAACGCCTGAAAAACCCAAATAAGGTATTTCTCATGTACAAGGTGTCCGAACTGTTACTACTTTTTAATGAAACGAAAAATGACACAAAAAGATTTTTATGGCCCTTCTCGTTTTGGACATACAGGGCGAAATTATATTTTTTAACGTACAGCTAAAGTAAAAACTGATATTAGTAGATAATTTTACGTATAATCCAGCGGTGTAGTTAGATTTTTTAAAAAAATTTTTCGAGATAAAAACCAAACATATAAATTTTCTTATGAAACACCCTATATATTTTTATTTGGTAAATTATAGCGGATGAGAGCTTTTAAAAAATACATGTATAATACCTTTTTGTTACTGTATATTTTTAGATCCTAAAATGATGTTCTAAATTTTTAAATTTAATTAAGTGGGCTATGATATAGACTTCATAACAAAAGAATAATTTGTTTATATGTTACAGCAACATCTGAGTTTTAACTACTTTACCTCCCCCACTATTCACCCTTCGCGTCTGTTCCTTATGTTTTATTAACTTATCAATTAATTAAATACATAATATTTTGTATCAGCGCTACTGTGTTTTCCTTAAAATAGTATCCAAAATAGGTATGTTTGTATGTATGTGTTTAAAAAAACATTCGAGTTAAGACAAAATAGTAGATAACCCTGTATGATACCTCCAAATTTAAACTTTAATAATAACTTTGGTAACAGTTTCATACACGGTTTTCTACTATTTTATTTTAAATCGAATGGTTTTTTAAACAATATTTTTAATAGGATTTACTGTTTAGCTTGTAATTACAAAAAACCATTTTTACCCCAAAAGCACCTCCCCCTTCACCCCTAACGCATTATTTTGGTTCGGAAGTGTTTTTCTTACAAAGTTATTATACCAATAGGATGCTATAAGGCAATTTTTTTATGACCATTTCTACTGCTTTTCCGCCTGAGCTAATATTATTTTTTTTAATTGCAGTTATTTAAGTAAAAGCATTTTTTGGAAAATAAAATTTGTAATACTATTATTGCATAGGAACACTGGCGTAACTACGTGAACTTTGGTACACTTATTATTTCTATTTTTATTTTAAATTATAGTTTATGCTCTTCATGAAATGAATACTTTTTAGTATTACTTAAAATGGCTATTTTTTCTCGAAATCAAAGCGAAATACAAAGAAAATACAAGAGACTAAGAAGTTGTATTTTTAGTTACTTGATCAAAAAAATAAATAAATATAAAAACATTATAATAAGTCAGTGGAGTAATTTTTTTCTCAATAAAATTGGCAGTGGTGCCCCCTGAGAGCACGCGACATAATAATTTTAATTTAGGTAGAGCTATGGATTGTGGAGGGGAGGATAACCATCTTTTATGGCGGACAAGTTGAAAAAGTGGCAATCGGAATGAAGCAAATTGGGATGGCGCCACAGTAGCCAGTGGAGAGATTTTGGTATTTCTTTCCTTTTTTATTTCGTATCTATCTGTCCTTTTTCATTTTGTATCTCACTCTAATAATTCATGCTCATTGGTTAAAAAATCTCCTCTTGCTACTGTGGCGCCACCTTAAGTTGCACCTTTCGACGGACACTTTTTAAAACATTCAGATGGTTATCCTCCCCTCCACCATCCATAGGTAGAGCTTTACAACAAGCGCCTTATGACACTAAGTAGGTGTACCAAATTTCATCCTAATTGGTTAGAGCATTTATAGGTGGTAGAGAAGCTTTCCTCGCCTGAGGAGGTACCACCTCACTCACCCTTTAAAGGACCCGTGAAGTCCTAACGGACGTTTCGGGTTCTGGGTAAGTGAGTCAGTTTTCCTTCTTCCTTCTTTCTTCTTTTCTTTTTTTCCTTTCACCCCAAAATTATGTAAAAATGATGGCGGCACACCCGGGAGTAAAACATTCCGGAGGTAAAATACTCCTCCATTCGGATCTCCGGGCGAGAGGTGCATCCAGGGGGCCATCATCGAAAGGTTTGATTTCCTTTGCAAATATATGTGGGCTTAAGACCAATATAAACTCCGTTCACCATCACCTTGAGTCATCTAAGCCCCACATACTGGTTCTAACGGAGACACAAATAAGTTTTAAAACTTCAACCAGCCACCTTTTCTTCCCAGGCAAGAACTTATTTCGTCTTTTCGCCCACATGGGGGGTGTGTGCTTACGTTCGCAACGATCTGGCTTGTGCTCGAGTTTCCAATCTTGAATCGGGTAGGCCTAATGTCCTTTGGCTCAAACTTTCCCTTAGGTCTTCTACTAAATTTATCTGTTGTTTGTACCAATCTCCATCTGACAATTCCTATGTCGAATTATTTGACTTTCTTTCAACAAAGATCGACAGTATCATTTCCCAGTTTCCAATGGCCGAAGTAATCGTACTTGGCGATTTCAATGTCCATAATAAGGATTGGCTAGGCTCTTCAAAAACTGACCCTCAAGGCAGCGCAGCCGAAATCTTCGCAGTCAGTAATTCTCTTACCAACCTTAATATGACTCCTATCTACTTTCCTAGAGTGCCAAATTATAGCTCAAACCCCTTAGATCTTTTTCTTACTTCTAACCCTGAACTTTATAAAGCATCTGTTACTACCCCTCTAGGTCGCTCAGATCATGGCTTGATTACTGTATCTTACTCTGTACATCCTGAGGTAAATGAATCCATGCCTTCACGCACCGTATGGCACTACAACTCAGCCGACTGGGAAGGCCTTAGGGACTTTTTCGCCACGTACCCTTGGGACACTATCTGCTTTTCTTCCCAGGATCCTTCCGAAATCTGTAACCAACTGACCGAGTCAATTCTATTGGACGTTGAAACCTATGTACCTCACACCAAGAAAACCATCAAACCCTTTAATCACAAACCTTGGTTCACTAAAACATGTGACAAAGCTAAAATTTTAAAAGTTCAGGCTCACAAGAAGTTTCTACAGGATCCTAGTCCAGAAAACCGACAGGCCAGCATTGAAGCAAGAAACCACTACCACCAAACAATCTCAGAAGCCAAAGACTCCTTTGATAATCGTATAAAAAACAAAGTACTTTCTTGCTCAAATGGCAGCAAATCCTTCTGGTCCTTTGCCAAAAACATCAGTAGAAATTTCTGTACCAGTTCTTTTCCACCATTAAGTTTGGAAGATGAAATTATTTCTACATCTAAAGGAAAGGCCGAACTATTTGCTAAACAATTTGCTGCCAATTCCACCCTTCATCCACCTGTCAATGATCCAATTCCAACTGTTCCCCCAGTTCCTCACAAAATGCCCAATATTATTTTTAAGGTAAAACACATTAAGCGTATCCTTTCTTCTCTTAACACCAAGAAATCGTCTGGGCTAGATGGAATACCAGCAATCGTTTTAAAAAAATGTGCTCCTGAACTTACACCTATTTTAACCAGGCTCTTTCGAATTTCTTATGACACGGGTATTTTTCCAGACAGCTGGAGAGCTGCACGTGTCTAGCCTATTCCCAAGAAAGGATCTAAATCTCTTCCATCCAACTATAGACCCATTTCACTCCTCTCAAAAGTAATTAACTCGCAAATTCGCAAGTATTTAGAAAAACATAAAATTTTACATGACAGGCAATACGGATTTCGTCACAAGAGATCCACAGCAGATCTTCTTTCCTTCGTTTCACACAACTGGAACAAGTCTCTTGAGTTTCTAGGTGAGTCCCAGATCGTTGCTCTTGATATATCTAAAGCCTTCGACCAAGTCTGGCATGACGCACTTCTTAATAAACTTCCCTCCTACGGTCTTCCAACTAAACTCTGCTCTTGGCTCTCCAGTTATCTTTCTAATCGACGTATATCAGTCATGGTTGATGGCCACTCTTCAAGCTTTCACGAAATTAATGCTGGAGTGCCACAGGGTTCAGTACTAGCACCAACTTTGTTTCTTATTCACATCAACGACCTTCTTTCTTTCACAACCAATCCCATTCATAGTTATGCTGACGATAGTACCCTTCACTCCACTTTTCAGGTTCCCAAACCAATCTCTCAACCCGACTTGGAAAGTAAACGCAGGGCGATGCAGATATCTCTTTCACAGGATCTCAATTTGATATTGGATTGGGGCGCCAAAAATCTCGTTCAATTTAATGCATCCAAAACACAATCATGTTCCTTGTCGCGAAAAAATCATCAAACACTCATCCTTTGCTTATGAGTGGCCAGGTTTTGCAGAGCAGGGACACATTTAACCTTGTGGGCGTCACATTTGAGAATAACCTTAACTGGCATAAAAACATTGTATCTATAGCCACCGCTTCAAAAAAGCTTGGATTTCTTTTCCGAGCCAAAAAGTATTTTTCTCCCTCCAATTTATACACTTTGTATGTGTCCCAAATTCGACCCTCTCTGGAATATTGTTCTCATGTCTGGGGAATGGCATCCCCTACAACCCTCAGCATTCTTGATGCCATTCAAAGAAGGGCTGTTCGTCTTAATAATGATCCTTTACTTACTCAAAGACTTCCTCCTCTTGCCCATCGTCGAGCTGTGGGAGATCTATTACTCTTCTATAGGTACTTTTGCGGCTTCTGCTCCGACGAGTTATCCAGTATAGTCCCTCCACTTGCTGCTCCCAACAGAGAAACTCGTGGTGCCGCGCGTATGCATCCCTATACAGTTCAATTGGACAGGCCCCAAACTTCCCATTTCGTTCGTTCTTTTATCCTTAGAGTTTCTAGACTGTGAAACCTTCTGCCAGCGGAGGTCTTTCCTTCCCCCAAATCTTCAAGTTTTTAAGTCCCGTGTTAACAAACTCCCTCTTACCCTGCTTAAGACACCCACGGTACTGTTAGTATTTAGGCTTTCAGCCTTCGTGGATTGTCCAATGATAAAAAAAAATGAAAACTACAGACTTTTTAAAAAAACTCTACCCCTTCCAGGTTAGATGGGTAGTTACGCTTATGCATAGGGACCAAGAGCAGGGGCAGTCATAAGGGGGGCAAGGGGCCCATGCCCTTCCCTTTCATGCCACATCCTTTGTAACCGAATATTTTTTTTTTTACATAACACACCTAATTGCAAATATGGACATTTAATAATGATATGGCCCCTTCCCCTCGGAAAATTGATATTACCTACTCTGACCAAGAATAACTTTATAAAACAACACACAAAACAAGAAATTCCAAAAAAATAACAATAATTACATAGGCCAACGATAGACATTATTTTTTAACAACGGTCGCTAATTTTTGTATAATTTGGTGTGCTGATTCCGAAAAATACACAAAAAGTCGTATCCCCCACCAATCTTTTACATTTCAATATTCATTTTTCAAGTTTTTGCGAACCCTATAAACAAAATCAACATGTTTTCTTCGTGAATCCTATATTTTTTACAAGCAACATTTTTTATGAAGAAAGACTTTTTTTCAAAAAATAAAATTTTTGGTCTATTTGTCCTCTTGTTAACTCCATCCGTGGACAGTTTATACTGTGAAAAAGTTGTGGGCGATAGAAAAAACTGATTTCGAATACGGCGTCAGCACTAAAAATATATACAATTGTGGAAAATAGGCTATAAAAGTTTTTACAAACATGTTTTGTTGTAGGCCTGTGTAGTTAGAGATTACTTTTACTTAAAACTAATAAAATAGTTATAAATAAAACACTTGAATTTATATACATATATACTAGCTTTTGCCCGCGGCTTCGCTCGCGTTAAATTCGAGTAAAACAATTCATCTTCCCTATACCGTAAAGATTTTGGATATTATTATATACTTATAAACCCTTTTCTTGAATCACTCTATCAATTTAAAAAAGAAACGCATCAAAATCCGTCAAATAGTAATAGGAAAGTTAGTTAAAAAATGTTTGGTACTCCTTGTATAATATTTTTTAAATACTAATAATTATTTTGCAAATCTTTATATTTAAGCGATTTTGTAAACCTCTAGATGCTATAATAATATAGTTGGAATGCATATTAATTTTGAGGGTTTTCTAACATAACATCTTTTTGACCCACCCTGTGTGGTAATTCCATATTTTTCTGCACAATTCCTATAAACATTTTTTTTCAATTGCAATAGTAAGGTCAATATCGAATTTTAAATGTAAAATGTTTGTTTAAACACTCTGTATATGTTTTTTGCATATTATTACACATATAAACCTTTTTCTTGAATCACTCTATTTATTTTAAAAAAAAACGCATTAAAATTCGTAAGGTAATGTCGAATTTTAAATTTAAACTATTTTTTTAAACACTCTATATGTTTTTTTGATATTATTATACATATAAACCTTCCTCTTGAATCAGTCTATGTAATAAAAACCGCATCAAAATCCGTTGAGTATTATCAAATTTGAAATGTAACGATTTTTTTAACACTCCGTATATGTTTTTTAAATATTATTTTACGTAGAAAACCTTCCTCTTGAATTACTCTATCTATTTATTAAAAACGCATTAAAATCCGTTGAGAATAGTAACGTTAATATCGAATTTTAGTTATAGTTTATCCAAGATAGCCGACCCGTGCCCACTTCGTTGGGTTAATATCTAACTTTTTGTTTAATCAAAGTCAAATATAGCTTATAACACTCCTGAGTAGCTTTCCAGTGACGAAAATTTTTGTGCGTCACGCTCAAGGGCTTGAAGCTCTAGATTTGCTATAAAAAGTTAGTCACTGGAACGCATCCTTAGACAAGGAGAGAGAGATAACTTTAAGAAATTTTAAAATTTCGTTTTTTTACCCTTTCTTGGCTTTATAATAATAATCTCTTTTTAATATCTAATTACATTTTAAACAAATAATTTTAAAAAATCCATTCTTAACCATAAAAAACACGTTTAAAGCACAAAAACCAAAAGAGGAGCTGGTACATGAGGGGCAAGGGGAATGAAAAACGATGTAGTTTAGGTGCATATACACTTTCCGTCACTGGAATGCCATAAAGTAGAACGAAATGCTCCTGAGCTACTCGGGAGCGCTCTATATGCGTCACTGAAAAACCACTCTGAATAGTGTAGCTTTCTGATTGTGAAAGAATTTTTGTAATAGTTGTAGTACTTCCGAAGATTAGCGGCTACAAACAAACAAACCCACAAACCCACAAACAAAGTTACAAACTTTACCTCTTTATATACTAGTATAGAAGTATAGATTTTCTGTTTTTACCAGGAATAAAGTGAGTTCACGCTTAAATACAGTGTTGGATTTACCAGGAGGCAGAGTAAGCTGGAGCCTATGGCGGCAAGACTTAAGGGGCGGCAGATTTACTTAATAAGTATGGTTCTAAGGTAAAGAAATTTTTTTTGTTTTCAAAAATTTTCTTTTACGTTCATATAACAGTTTAGACTAAGGTATCAAAATTCAGAGGCACCAAAAATAGCCCGCGGACAACAAATATGTAAATTTGCCACTGGTTGGAAAAATGAATGTTAATTAACCCATCTTTAAAAAATATACAGGCTGCCCACGGATGGAGTTTAAGAAGGAACAAATGGAACAAAAATTTTATTTTTATTTTGAATGACTTCAAAACTATAAGAGATAGACATGTCACAAGTGGTGTTTTCTTAAAGCTCTTTGATATTTTTTTAATGGCGATATAAATGCTAGTTTACCATGAAACTCCTTAGGATGGCCATATTTCCAAAACTATTAAAAATTGCATATATCACATGAGAACTTTTTTAAAGCTCTTTAATGGATCTTTTAAATGTTTATTAAATGTACCAGGTGTTCCTTTAAAAATAATTAAATCCGTTGTAAAAAATAGCCTTTACACAATTTTTTTATGTTATAACAAAAAACTTAAGTCAAATTTTCTTGCTAAACGCATTCGTCGGAGTGGTTTAAACCGTATTCGAAAATGACAATATAAATATTAGAATCAAAAAAATGTAGGTTTTTAAACTATTTCTTTACAGCCCAATAAGTTTTTAGGTTATGATTATGATTTTTATTTTTTATGGTTTATATGTAGTTTAGTTTACATCGGTTATAAACATTTTTCACTTGCAATTTACTTTCATGTTAAAAGTTTACAAAAAATGACCTAAAAAAGTTTTTAATGAGTCCAATGCATATGCCCGCCCGACAAGGATAACTATATTGTTTTTAAAACAGTGTCCGAGATGTATTCAAACACGGTTAAATACGTGACGTATATGACGTCACTGTTTCGCAAAAAAATGTAATGTTTTTAAAATGTTTTGAACCGTATTAACAACAAAACATGGCTTTAATATATGTAGATGTATAATAAGAACCCTTAACACTTTTGTAAGGTTCCGTATGTTAACCAAGATTACCGATCGGTAAAGAGCGGTTTGACAACGGTAATACCGGTGACATCGAAATGTTAGGAAATCGCGTTTTATAATCTAACCAGATTTCATAAATGGTACGGTTACGAAACGGAAACTGAAAAACCGAGAACTGTAGTTAACTTACGGAACGTCACCTTTATTTTTATTATATTTTTATTTAAAGGAGAATTTCGTTGCAAACCAGTGTAATAAAGTAACTAAAAGATTTAATAGTTTCCAGGTCCTACCTATAAATGTGCTTTTTTAAGATCTATATTATATTTAAGAAAAAAAAACAATAACTACAAAATTTCAGAAATTTTAATCTCAAACCATCTTTAAGAGACAACGTAAAACCTTGTCTATCATAAGATATAATTTTCGTAACAAACTTATCCTTAGGTTACCAAGTAGAGCTTTTTTGACCTGTTTTGAAATGTAAATTAACTCCAAATGTCTAAATTTCAAAACCCGTCGTCAATTATGAAAAGGCTTCAACTTACTGCGGCGGTATTTGTAGCCGTTGGCAGTTGTTTTTGTATAAATCATTAATAAAATTGCCATTTGACCAACGTTACACACCTAATTAATATTAAAACTGAAGAATTTGTTTCCATGGTATGCAAATATCTGTGGTTACTTTGCCAAAATTAGATATAATAGAAAAGTCACTGTTGGCTTTGTGGTTTATTTATGCAGCACGAGCGCACGCAATGAAAGAAGTGTCAGATGTGTAACCATAAATGTTCGCCTATAGGTAATTCTGTTTGGCCAGACGGTGAATACGACGCGTTTTAAGTTAATACAAGTTTGGCATGACATGACATGACATTTTAAACATATAAATCATAAGTTTAGAATTAGAAAAAAAAGATAATTAGGTGTGACTGACCTCTGTTAAAGAAGAAATAGTATTTTTATCTTAAAACAATGTTTGGGAAAATTGAACTAATCATTAATAATAAAAATTTAATTGTTACCTTTCAAACATAAACTCTCTTAAAAATAGACACAGTCTCCCGAATACGACACATAAAGTTATAAGTATTAAAAAAAAGTTTTCTGGGAATCAATTGTGCATGAGAGATCTAGTATATTAAAGGAATACAGTCTGTAAAATTTAATAGATAAGTAAAAGCTACATTTTAAAACAATCTCTATATTTTACCCCACTTTGCTAGACTTAGTGTCAAAATATTTTTATAGGTTGCTTGATCAAGGAAATTATTCTAATAACTGGCGCCATGCGAGTGTTGCTTTTACATGACTCATTTTTTCAAGTAAGACCACGTAAAAGCTAGTTCATACAAACGCGAACAACGAATTGCGAAAGCGAATATTTGGCCAAATAATTCGCGTTTTTTGTCATGTTTATACCGCTGCCGAAAAATGAATTGCGAATGCGAATATTTGGCCAAATAGTTCGCGTTTTTTGTCATGTTTATACCGCTGCAAAATTAGCCGAAATTCTAAACAACAACATAACCTACAAATTTCTATATTGTTTTTATTTCGGTGGTGACGCTACGCTTGGATTCTTTTAAGATTTTCTTTGTTTTTCCTTTTGATAATATTACATTTATCTGATGTGAGGAAGAAAAAATAAAGCACATTGATTTGGCAACTAAGTCGTAGAAACGCTGCAAATTTGTTATAAATGAAAAGGGCTAAAAAAGTTAATATAAATTTAAACCAAAAACACAAAATACTTAAGAAAATAAACACAAAAATAACGTTCCAAACAGCTAATAGAATGACATAAAAATAACAATAACAAAATTGTTTTTGAGATAACATATGACAAATAACCTCTTGTTTCTACGCATGTGCGCACGCGAATATTCGCCAGAAATTAAAATGATCCCAAGTTTCCCGCCCACTAGATTTTAAATTTTGCGAACATCTTTAAACTAGCTTTATTTGGAATTACCCGCCTTTAATTTTATGTGAAATTGACCAATGGGAATAAAATTTGCGTTTCGCAATTCGCTTTTCTCGTCTGTATAAACTAGCTTTAAAACTGACTAAAATCAGCTGGAAAATAAAAATGGCTGACTTTTTATTTTTATTGGAATTGACAACTCTATAAATTGACAGGAAAACTAAGTGCGTTTCATTCATGCAATTATTTTGAAAATTTTACATTTATTTATTGATCTCAGAAACTCCCGGGCTTTAACATGAAGTTAAAGTACTCCATTCTAGTACACAACATAAAGTGTAAGAAAAGTAACGTTTTTTAACACTTGGAAGCTTTTTTACACTTTGAATTAGTGTTTTGTTTCAAGGCCTACTACAATAAACCTAAATGTCAATTTATGCAATGTAACAGTAAATGCGACATCAACTGAACCAAACGGACAAATTACCTTTGATTTTGTCATTATTTCTCTTAGTTCATGTGTCACTAGTTTTAAAATTTGACAGTTTGTAAATAAATTTAATAGAAATGATTGAAAATTAATAGTAATAATGAATTTGGTTGACTAAGAAATTGGAAAGGAATGTATACTGTTTTAGTATTATTTCTAGAAAAAGTAAGTACATACAATTTTTAAAATTAAATAATAAATGCATAGTTATAAAGAGGATTTTAAAGAGGGCTATGAATTTTTGTTGCAATATAATGGCTGTGCTGCAAAAAATAAAATTTATAAGTTAAGATAAATAAAACATGTATAAAATGGTATTTTGGAAAAATTTTATACGGTCGTGGAAGAAATATAGTATGTAACACATGCGTAAAGTGTCTTTTACCCATGGGATTGCCGCACTCGCCTGACAGCTCGTGCTGTTAAACTTCCCATTCGTAAAAAAGTAAAGTATCACTTTATGCACTTGTTACATAAATTACTATTCTGTATGGCCAGGTCTAAGCTATACAGGGTATTTTAGATTTAGATGTTAATCTTTAAGAATGTTAATCCTCAGGTATTTAAAAAAAGTTCAAATAAACCTATGTTTTAAATGTTTTAACTTTAGAGATACAGAGTGGTAAAAGAGCTTGTTTTTCAAAAATTTACGACCCTGTATCTCAAACGCAATTTATTATATTATTTTATTTAAACTTCCTTTCTTAAACTCATCTAAGGATTTACACTCTTAAAGAATCTTATTTTAAAACACCCTGTATAGCTCTGACCTGGCTCTCAGAATCAACTTTTGCCAAGTACCTATACATTTTTATGTTAAATATGGTAAAACATGTACCGGGTGATGCATCGCCGGGCGGGACATAGGAAATTCCATATAATTTTTAATCGGGTCAATTATTGGCTCCCCTTATTATTTTAGAGAAAAATTCTATTGAAGTTTATTGAAGAGCATGAAAATCCACGTCCATGGTAAAAACTTTAGATTTTTCGATTAACCCGTTTGCTAGTTAGATGCTAATATATTTTTAAAAATTGATACATTATTATTACCTTTTATTTATGAACAACAATAAAAATACCAGTTAGCGTGACATAACGTTGTCATTTTAAAATTTAGTGCTTTAATATTATCAAAAATTCGTAGAGCGAAAAGATTAACCATGAGTTATACTACTGAAGAAAAAGTATTGATGATTAAATGGTACTATCAAGGAAATAGCACAGAACTGAAAGAGCAATAGTTACCAAATGGTGTCAGACATGTTCGCTGCTCCGATTGGACCGATACCCGGAAAATCAACAGTCAATAGGACTCAAAGTTGGGCAGAATACTGAAAATCGGTACGAATACGAATACCGGAAAAGGAAAGTATTCGAATACCGAATATTTGAATACTTGGAAGAAAAAAAGTATTCGAATACATGAATACTCGGAATCGGTATTCGAATACTGGAACCGAAAAGATTCGAATACTACTAAACAAAACCTATGACATAATTGAAGACCAAAAAAAAAAGTCCTCACTTCCTTTTTTCCTATTTACCTTTTTCCTTCCCTTTTGTTATTCAAATCTTGACAATTTTAGTATTCGGATACTACTTACACTTTTCGGTATTCGAATACTCAGAACGTCGGTATTCAAATACTCAAAAAATATTCGTCGAATACTTCTAAAGTATTCGAATACAGAATACCGAATACTGAGCAAAATAGTATTCCGCCGAATACCGAATACCAAACACACAAATGTATTCGAATTCTATTCCAATACCGGCAAAAAGTATTCTGAATACTATTCAAAATACTGAGTATTCGAATACGACCCAACTCTGATAGGACTATCAAAAAATTTGAGACCAAAGGGACAGTGATAAATAACTGCAGCTGTGAAGCTAGGGAGTATCAAAGAGAAGAAAATGTAAGAGATGATAGAGACTTGGAAATTTTATTGCACGTGAAAGAAAATGAAGGGAAGGTGAGTACAAGGAAACTTCAGGATATCATAGGAAAAGATCAATCAACAGTGCTCATGATTTTGAAAAGGCATAAATACATTTCATACAAATATGAAAGACATCAAGAGCTAAGGGATGGGGATAAAATACGACGGCAGGAATTTTGTTTTGACATGATGGAAAGGGCAAATATGGCCAGGGAATTTTTAAGAAATATTTGTTTTACTGATGAGTGCACATTTACGTTAAACAATGAACCCAATCATCAAAATTACCGATACTGGAGCAAAGAAAACCAACACAGATTTGTCGAAACGAGGACGCAATATCCACAAAAAGTAAATGTTGGGGAGGATTTTCGGACAATATATTATTGGACCATTTTTTCTTAATCAAAATTTGGATGCAGAATTTTATTTGGAACTACTCGAAGAACTAATTTTACCCGCTTTAAATGATGTATCCAGGGAAAATCAGGAAATTTGGTACCAAATGGATGGCTGCCCGGCACATAATACCCTGGCTGTTCGGGAATATTTACACAATGCTTTTAATGGAAATGTTATTGGCCTACATCACACCATAAATTGGCCAGCCAGGTCTCCTGATATTTAGCCAAATGACTTCTTCCTCTGGGGCCATTTAAAAAGCATGATATACAACGATAAAAATCTAATCTCTATTCTGCAGAATGCAATAAAATTTCAATTTACAGTTAGCCAATGTAAGAAGACAATTTTATGAACGTCTGGGGTTATTGTCTAGCAGTCAATGGAGGAATATTTGAAAATTTTCTTAAATCTTAAGTTTATTTCCAACATATTAATTATTGTAATAATATTAATAATTTATTAAAGCATGTAAATATTGTAAGTGTCATAAGTTCTTGAAATTTGTTACTCTAGTTTAGTTTAACTTAACTTAATTCGTTTGTATAAATACAACTTTAATCTTTTCACTGTACGATTTTTTGATAATAATAAAGCACCAAATTTCAAAATGACAACGTTATGTCACGCTAACTGGTATTTTTATTGTTGTTCATAAATATGAGGCGATAATAATGTAACAATTTTAAAAACTGGTTAACCGAAAAATCTAAAGTTTTTACCATGGACGTAGATTTGCATGCTCTTCAATAAACTTTTATAGAATTTTTCTCTAAAATAATTAGGGGAGACAATAATTAACCCCAATAAAAATTACATGGGATTTCCTATGACCCGCCCGGCGATTCATCACCCGGTATAATTTATTTAAAAGTAACATACAAAGTGGCTAAAAAAATATTTTGTTTTTAATTTGTGCAATATACTGCAGGTGGCGCCCTTTAGAGTTTACAATAAAATTAGAAAAGAGCAGATTCTAATTTATCATGTCTCAAAAATACTCCTGGGCAAATATTCTGACAAAACACTCGTTAATACCACAATTATTTACAAAAAAATAAAAACATAGTGAATTTTTCATACCCTGTATCTCCGAAATATCGACTTTTGGACTAAGGTAAGTTGGGTTAGATAGTCATATTTCAGATTCAAGAATTTGTGGTAGCATTTTTCTGCACCTTTTAGAGACACACTGTATTTTCGTAAAGCTAATAATTAAAATTGTCAATTTGGAAAGAAATTTTGAAGACATGCTGTGCTTGTTATAAACAAAACACCTTCTACATTGTCTATAGATGTTAATAAATTAAACGATTTTTTAAAATTATGGTTTAGTAAGTTTTTACGAGTATACCCGACGAATAAAACTGATTTACGAAGTTTGTTAAGTGTTAATATATTTCAATGTTTATGCACGCGTCCGTAAATTTTATTTGTTTATTGGTTATTTTATGTTACTTAGATCAAGCAACTAACTTATCTCTTCTGTCACCTGTCATGTCGTATGTTTAATTAAAATGAGAGAAATATCGATGTCTATTATGGAACATAAATTTATCATAAAATTAATAGGGACCTGTCTAACATAATACAAAATAAAAAAATATTTTTATAAAGTTTTTACTCTCTATATTTCTCTTTAAATAAAAATATTAAGTCGATAGCTAATTTCTTAAATTAAATAATAATAATAATTAATATAATCTACCTACATACAGGATGATTTCAAAGAAATTCGTAAAATTTAAGAAGGTGATTCCTTGAGATCAGTGCCGGATTAAGACTTCGTGATGCCCTAAGCACCCCTGTGGTGCTCCCTAGACAAGAATTTTTTTGACGGCCAATAAAAAAAAACAAATAGATGGACTTTTTAGTATTTTCTTTCTTTTCTACTCTTTAGTGCCCCCTTTGTGGTGCCCCCAGAACGTGATGCCCTAAGCAATTGATTGATTTGCTTATAGGGTTAATCCTGATCTTCTTGAGATCATAGACGAAAAACGCAAAAATCTGTTAATTGTGATACATTTAAAATGTTATGCAATGATATTTTTAGGTAACAACGCCCATGAAATAAACACTATAAACAAGACCAAAATAAACAATTAGTTATAAATTTTTAAATCAATTGCGGGTGTAACATCAAATTATCGGGTGCAACCAGTTTAATTTAATTTAATAGAAACATCAATTTACTAAGGGAGGAACAAAGTAAAAATCAAATCATATTTTTTGCCCATATATATTTTTTTTTAAATACATACTCGCCCAAAATTCTAGTATTATCAACACCTGTTTTGCGCCAGTGTTTTAGGTATGATTTTACAGTTTGTACAAATTCTTTTAAACATGTCAAAGGAGCAAATATTAAGTAAAATCATATAGAAATAAATCGACTATGATTTTTACTTTCTTCTTTGCACTAATAACAAAGAAAAAAAAACAACTAATATCGTGATTTAAAAATTAGTCTCGGTAATCGTCTATAGCGAAATCGCCCAAAAGTTTAAAGAAATCTATGTCCTAAATGTTTAAAATTCTGAGTGGTAAAATTTAGTATTTTTTAATTTAATATCTGTGATACCCCGCCTATATTTTAAAGCACTTTGGTACACAGCTTCTATGCATTTAGAGACAATATCTGATGCAAAACATTTTATGTGTGTCTTTCAGTGGCGGTCAAAGGGAATTTAAACTGGATATTAAAAATATACAGTGCACCCAAATTAAAACATATATTACTCCGTTATTTATAAACCCTTTTAAAAATCCAGAAAAACTTTTATTCTTTTTATTTTTGCATTTTTTTAAAATTAATGACAGAGGTTAAAATGAAATTTATTTTCTTACTTAATTTTTAGAAAAATTAACACAATGACCTCAACAAATTTCTATGGCCTGCAGTGGCGCAACTAGTCGCTGGTTTTTTGTTGCGGGGGAGAGGACTTAGTTCCAATTTGTGGAGTATATTTGCCGAAAAACACTAATATACGGGGTGTCCGGAAAGGTAAGGTCAAAAATGATATGGGTGATAGAGTGAGCCAAAATAATGTTAGTCCTTCATATATAAACCTTTAAAGTTGGAATTAAAAAAAATGTATAGCCATACCAATAAATGATATTTGGGCAACTAAATTACCTTATATTAATGCTTCTTTCCATAGGGAAACGGCTGTTCAGTAAGTCGGGATTTTACAGGGTGGGACAATTTTTTAAAATTTTATGTATGCATTTTTGACACAAGTGACAAATTTGACATTTTGCTTTCACCGTTTAATTCTTTTAGCATTTTTCTACAAAAAGGATATTTTTATTTAAATCGATATCTTGGACCTTTTTTCATAAAATCGCATTTTAAATCCAGGCATACCAGCATGTTTTATGCAATAAAAAATCCATTTTTTGAGAAAATCATTAAAATGTGTTAAAATTATTAAAAATGATGGGTGATAATATACAGGGTGAAAAAAAAGTTTTTATTTTTAGAGACAACCTGTATATTATATTACCATTAAAAAGATTATAAAAAGAGTTTTAGGAAAATACATTAGGTACATCTTACTTTATTAGTTTTGGAAATATGGCCAAATCAGCCACTCTTTTCAGTTCGCCTGGTAGGTATTTGTGCTCATCGAAAACGCATGACAATTTTTTTTAAACCTTACTATGAATGAATTAAGTCCTGGAAAAATTTTAAACTTAAAGCTCCAAATTGTTTTGTTTTTATTATTATAACTTTCAAAAATATACAGGGTGATGATGTGCACGGCTGATGCCTGATTTCGTACTTTGCATACTATGAGTCATCACTATACAAATTTCTAGCCTTACATGTCTAACGTTACTCAAAGGGTTCACTAAATACAAATAACATTTTTCTGCAACCGCTAAAATTAATGATGTTTTTTAAATCGTTTTCTTTGGGATCTTCGCGACTTTATAAAACTTTTAATTGTAATTTAGGTTAAAAAATATTGATATCATAATTATTTTTACCGGTTTAAAGTACCTATTTTCTTCTTTTTATCTGTCTTTGCTGGTCTGGTTGAGGCAATGCTTTTTGTTTACAAATTGTTTTATGGTGTGTATATATATATATATATATATAACAGTTGAAATACCTACCCTAGTTGCCCCAGTTACATGAGTGGCAATGCCATAAGTAATCAACAAGCTTCTAATATCTTTACTACCCTCAGTCAAAAAGTCAATATTAAAATCCCACACAGAACAATTTTCTTATTTAAACCAAATATTTCGGTCATTAAGCTATCAAGCGTATCATAAAACACATACAAATCAGCATCAGGAGACCTGTAGATACTAACCAGTATAATCGAAGTATTATCAAAAGTACTTCAGCACAGCCAAATTCACAGTGTTTTTCAACTGATTGAGAATTCTTTACATTGAAACTATTAACCATTAACCCACTAAGACTAAATATAGCTGTACCTCCTCCTTTATACTTACTACCGTATTTTTATTCCTAAATTCAAAAAATAGAATAATATACAGGGTGTTCAATTTAAAATAAGCGAATAATTTGAACTTTAAGGTAGCTAATAATAAATGTTAATTTTTAGACATCCTGTGCAATTTTTGGCAAAAAAAATAAATGTAGGTGATGGATGGTTTATTTTCCAGCAATATATTATATTATACAGAGTCAAACCTAAGTAGGGTGGGATATATTAAAATTTTGTTTTCGTCATGATATTTTTTAAAATACTAAATATCGTAAAAACCTTTCATTAGTGTTATAGGAATCGCGGATAAAACTTACCTTATTTATATGTCTACAATCCAAAAATGAACTAATATACAGGGTGTTCCATTAAAAAACATAAGTTTGATATGGATCTTTTTATTTGGAGCACCCTGTAAAATTCCCTATAATTTTAAATTGAGCTCCCAATATCGCTGTAAAAAAATATACAAAAATACCGTTTTTGTATTAGAGACGTTTGGGCTGCGCCACCCTGAATATAAATAAATATATAAAAACTGGAAATTATTAGAGATTCGGTCTAAAAAAAATCCCTAATAATTTCCAGTTTCTGTTTTACTAATCGGTCAAGATTTTATTACTTTTGCTTTTATATATACAGGTTGTTCGCAAAATGCGTTAGGAAATTTTAAGTGGTGATTCTGCAATGTAATATAATACTAGTAAGTCCTTTAACAAAATGTCGAAATCTCCCTGGGTACCAAGTTACAGGGGTTAAAAGTTCAATTTTTATTTTTGTTTTTTCACCATGTTGCATTTATTTT
>JACEGR010005937.1:0-66805 GCA_014170235.1 Listronotus bonariensis | reverse complement strand
TTGATAATAATTTCCACATCTTTGTTAACAATTTTACTTCTTTTATGTAGCAAAGTCGTGTTGACAGTTGACATGGTAAGGTTTGGAGTATATCATTCTCAAAGTTGTAAACTTTTTAACTATTTAAAACAGTACACTAAAACAAGTCAATTTTTTTTTCATTGGCCAAATAAATATTTCGTTGTAAAAAAAAGAGCATTATATTTTAAATGCACAATTTTTACTTAAGGGACCACTCTTTCACTAATTTTTTTTCAAAGTCCCAAGGCTTGCCTCATACCTTTCGGGACTACCAAGACTCCAGCCCCCTAAGAACGGAAGCAAATTGCGCCTATGATTTGTATAGAAACATATTTTTAAAAAAATGAATTTTATGTTCAAATTAAGTTACAATATAAAAGTTTTTTCCTGGTAAGAAAAAACTAATTAAACGATGGTAAGCAGATATCATACTTTGGGCCCTTTAAATAGTACTATTGGTTTAAAAAGTCGTTAACCATAGATTCTTCCCTAGGTATTTTTTCTCAATATAAAGTGCCCAAACAATAAGTAGATACTTGGCATGTGCACGAAGTGTTGTGTTCCTTTGACAAATAAAAAACTATTTTTTCATTTGCCCATTCGTTCCGTAATTTTAGGTATTTAAAAAAGTGATAAGTATAAAAATATTGACTTAAATGTTGTCTTTTTTAGATTAAATGATCTTACTCTAAATTTTAACATAAAATACAAAAATCTACGATAAATTAATCAGCCAAATTCATACAGAACATAACTTTACTCTTAGTCAGATTTATATTTGTTATAGTAATAAATTGCCTTGCTTATTACGAACCAGAATAAAATTTTGTTTTTCTTAGTTTTGGACTATGCGACCAGTTTGTCTAAGTGCTGTTTAAAAATTCAAACATTTTTGCTCCATTCATCCTTCCGTAAACACATTTCCTGGGACAGACTGTATAGCCCCCGCTAAATTAAATATTACTTTTCTAATAAAACTTCTTTAAATAGACAACTGACATCCTACATTTATCAAAACCATTATTAAGAAAGATAAATTCTAATTATACCAAAATGTAATTCTTAAACGTCTTTGAACACATTTCTTTTTGTTACAAATAATAAATCATGTTTGTTTTAATACAAGTAAGTTTCTGAATAAAATATTTAGGATAACAAAACACCGATTTATTCGCAAAGTTAAGAACTGGCAAGAAGTTTAACCATTAGGAAGCTTTTAAAACCCATCAATCATTAGTTCTTTAAGTAAGTTATAAAGCATTTTTTATCCTAACTAGATAAACTTGTCCAGTAGTAAAAAATAAAGCTAATTTTATGAACAAAAAACCGGACAAACAAAATGTTGTTTAAATCCAATCCTAAATTAATTTTCAGTTTTCTGTCCGATTTTAATAACCTTTTGACCTATACTTTAGCCACTATGAATTGAAACTAAATACCTACCTAGTAAATAAGTCCGGTTACTGTAGTTTTAAACCAATAAAACTCATTTTTTATTCTGATATCTAGGGTTACTAACTTTTTAAACCAATGAAATACATTTTTTATTCAGGTGTTTTTCTCAATTTATAGTAAAACGAATATAGTTGTAGCTTCTGTTACCAAAATTATTATCTTATAGTAGGAGAGCTAATAAACCCTTTGAGTAACGTTGGGCCTGTAAGGCTAGAAATTTGTATAGTGATGAATCATAGCATGCTTAGTACGACAATCATCACCTGGCAAGCATATCACCCTGTATATTTTTGAAAGTTTTAAAAGTATTATTAAAAAAACTGTAAACTTAAAATTTTTTAGGATTAAGGTCATTCATAGTAGGGTCTGAAAAAAATTGACAGGCGTTTTCGATGAGCACAAGTTCCTGCCAGGCGAACTGAAAGGTGTGGATGGCCATATTTCCAAAACTAATAAAGTTAGGTGTACCTTATGTGGTATTTTCTTAAAGCTTTTTTATGATTTTTTAATGGTAATATAATATACAGGGTGCTCCATATTTTTTTGTAATTATGTAATAATAAATGTAATTATCACCAGTATCACCGTTTAAAAGATCTTTACAAGAGTTGTTGTAGCGTGTAATACGATCACTACAATTAGTATCAAAATTACCGTACAGGTGCATGTACCTGATTTTTTTGCACGACATTTCTAGTTCAATTTATAATTCACCAACATAGTTTCATTACAAATTTTATTATTTTTTTATTGAATCACAATAATTTGGCTATGTTTATTTATAAAAATGATTACTGCAGGTATATTTATACTCTCAAAATTTAAGCATGTTTGCTAAATTGTCGTTTTTTGGGTAAAATGATATACATGTAATAAGTGTAAAATAACATACTATTTTAACGTCAAAAACTTTTTCTTCTTGATGGTTGGTAAATATAAAACAAAATCTATACGCCAAGGTTGTTTCAAGTGGGCCCATGCTGAATGCTCTTACTCTTCCCTAAAACGAAGATTTTTTCGTGGACTTTGTTGTAAAATTAAAAAACAGTTAAGACTATTTACATACCTTACCATATTATAAATGTTAAATGTTTTTAATACAAATAAGTTTAAAATTTATTTATTGTATATGTTTTTACTTTATAAAATCCTTAAAATCGTCTGTTGAAGGTATATGTCATTTAAGCCTAAGCTATTGTGTCATTTTATTTGACACCATGCCTAAAATGACATACTTGGAGACATTATCAAAAATGGTCGGTATTTTTTCTATGCTGGATTAGGTGAGCCTTGGCTTAAGTAATAAGTAAGAATAGGTTATAAAGGCACTTTACAATTTGTTATAATCAATAGCATTATTTTTTTAAAATATAGGCCAAAATATGTAAAGTATGTTATTTTAGGCCAATTTTCCCTACCATGATTGCAAAATACCCTGTGGAGTAATTCAACGTAACAATTTGTTACCAGTGTATTTGGTTTTAAAGATCCATCTTTTCTAAATATTTTTGTTTTCTACTTTTTTCAATATTTTTATTTAATATGGAGACACAAAGTTTTAAAAACAAGTTATAAATTAATACCTCTTTAAATTTTTATTTATATTGTACAAAATGAATTGACACACCAGTTTTTTAAGTTAGTTTTATAGTTTTTAAATCATTTATCAGATATGTGGTATCTTTTAAGACATACAAAGAGAACATAGAATCTAAAACCGTCATAAAATATAGGATTTTCCATTTAAAAAAATATAACTTTGATACGTCACACTTTTTGAGACATCCTGTATAGAGTAAAATAATTTTATACTGTGGCCTTATCCGACCTGTATATGTTTCAGTATTTACTTTTTTAAAAAAACCATGGTTATCCAGCTACAGACCGTGTCGAATATGGTGGGCCACCCTGTATTTTGCAGCAGTGGTTAAAATTTTTACAAAAGTGAATGAAAAAAATTACTTAGATTTTAATTTTGTAAGTATAGCAGTTTTTTTATTTGAAAAAGAAACCAAACAAAAACAAA
This sequence comes from Listronotus bonariensis, assembly GCA_014170235.1. Taxonomy (NCBI): domain Eukaryota; kingdom Metazoa; phylum Arthropoda; class Insecta; order Coleoptera; family Curculionidae; genus Listronotus; species Listronotus bonariensis. Next base: position 63,303 of record JACEGR010005937.1, on the reverse strand, counting down.
ACAAAACGATTACAAATTATTAAAATAAAATAAAATAAACTATACTTACATATACAGGATGCTTCCTAATTGTGGTAAGAACATTTAAGGGCGTATTTCTGAGCTAATCTTTTGAAAAAAGTTTATATAAACAATGATACAAAAATGCTTTTAATTTAATAATTAAAAAAATCGGGGTTTTAATAGTATCTTAAATATGCCTTATTCGATTTTATTAAAATTTGGTTGTTGTATTTTTTAAAATAGGAAGTTTATTTGGCCCTAAATTAATTTTAAATAATAAGACACTTTTAAAAAAATTCCGGTAAAACACCTAAAATTACAACTTTTTTGCTTTTTACTATTTTTACGTAGCTCGCTTAGTTTTTCAAAAATAAAATCCACTAAACTGCATATTTGTAGACCATAAAAGAAACATTAGGACATTTTTTTTTTTAATTAAATGGTTTAATCTCTTACTAGCAGTTATGTAACAACAACATTAAATGACGTTTTTATCTAGTCTAACAAATTTTACTTTAAAAATGTTTTAAAATTTATAAGATTTTTAAACAATTTAACATCCTGTATATTAAGAACTAAAAATTTGGGAACCCGTGTTTATATGAAGTTTTTTACTTAAAATGTACGGTCACAAAGAACGGACAAAACCATAGAAAAAATATTAAATAATTTAATAAAGGAAAACTAATAGCGTTGACATAATGAGCAGTATTTATTGTATTTTTAAATAAACAAGCATTTTTAAATCCAAATTATATTTAAGTTAATGCAAAGTACTTACAATACAGGACAAAAACATCCTAAATAAAGATAACTGTATACAGAAACGAATCCCAAAAGTTTTATTTTAATACTGAGTAAAATTGGTTGAAAGATGAGCGTCGTTTATTTTTCTTTAATTGGTTTTTCCTGCCAATCAAAGCACTGTTGGTTTTGTAAATAGGCAAAGACTTTTAAATTTAGTAAGTAGAAAAGAATTTAAAGTTGTATTTTTTATTTTTTTCTGCAATTTCGTGAACAAAGAAAATAAATAACTACCTTTATGGTTTTAAATTTATTTTTAAAACTACCCAAATCAACAAATTTGATAAATTTGACAAATGGGCTAAAGACTTATTTATGAGCTAATTTTATAAATAATGGTCAAGATCAAGGTATTAAACTATTCAAAAAACGTTACAAATTTAAAAACCCCTATTAAGTCAAATGTGTTGAACTAGACATACACATTATAGTACAGGAAATCAAGTTTAAAAAGATGAAACCTGGCAATTCTTTGGTTCTGCATGGATTGCCTTGAAGATGGGGAATAACCCAAGGATTAAAACATATATTGAATTAAAGGGCGCCAGAACCCTAGGGGTGGATGCAACCTCCCTAGTGAATTTTGTTTAATACATTTTAACCCCAGAAGTCGATTTTAAAGTTATTCTAAGCAAAAAAATGTTCCAAAATTAAAAAAAAAAACAAACATACTCATTTTTCTAAGACCAATACGAACGGAGATACGGCTTGTTAATGGTTAGCTTTTTTCTCTAATGCAAAATTAAATAGATTTAAAGTCAAATTTTTGAGAAAAACACAAAGAATCTTTTTAAAGTACATAAACAGACTTTTTTTAAAATAAGGAAGTTTAAAACATAAACATTAAGTGGGTTATGATCAAAATAAGGTCAAAACCATTTTTTTTCGTAGAAATAGAATAAAAACAACCCCTAACTGCCCCCAAATTAAAGCCGACCTTCACTCTTCTACAAATTTATTTGTACATATATTGCTAATACGTTAAAAAATTAACCAATTTTAAATGCCCATGCAATTGCCAAAAATGTAGGTTATTATGCTCCCAGGTGGGCTATTTAAATGTTTCCAAAAATAAAAATGATTGTTTTTTTTTAAGTATCCTCTTTATTTATAACGATAGAAATCTATTATGTAGGGCTTTTTAGGGACTATAGGACTTTGTAAACAAAATCCCTTTAGGTTTTTAAAGTTTAAAAAGAGTTTAAAGGGCTCGAAAAAGGTGGTGCTCGTTTGTAAATGGGGGTTTTTAAGGACTATATCTCACTAAATATTTATTAGGCAAAAAATCTGCGCACATAAAAATTTTAGACATTGAAAGCGCTACAATTTAGTACTCTATTGTCTTTTTTTTCTTTATCTCTAGTATTCTTTGTAAGATCACATTCTTGTGAATTTCGATATTTTAAATTAATTAAACTTCTAAGTCGTATTAAAAATATATGTATAAAAATAATTGCAAAGGGGTTAACGTTAATTTTATTTAGGGGGTAATTAAGGGATTGTTTTAATTGATTTTTTCATAGAAAAAATGAGGTACTGAACTTATTTTGATCATAACCCACCTAATTTTCAGAATAAAGACTTTAAAAAAGATTAGTTTATGTACGTTAAAAAAGATTTTATGTGAATTTCTTAAAATATGCATTATTTTCCCGTTATTTGACTTTAGATCTATCAAGTTTTGCATTTGACAAAAAAGCTAACCATTAACAAGCCGTATCTCGGTTCGTATTGGTTGTAGAAAAATAATTATGGAAGGGTTTTGTTTGTTTTTTAACCTAAAATTTTGCATTTTACAGTTTCTTTAATAAAACGCGTAATTTTTAAGTTAATCGCAAAAACCCATTGAAAACTTCGAAAAATTGTTACTTTTAATCGCGAATAACTTAAAAATATTAGTTTAACAAAAAACTGTAGGGAAAATTTTTTACTTAAAATAACTTATTTAATCGATTTCTGTGGTTAAAATTTATATTAAAAAAGTTCCTCCACTTGCGGGGAGGGGGGTAGGCAACCACCCACACGGTGGCGCCCTTCAATTCGATATAGGTTTTGATCCTTGGCTATTCCTAACCTTCTGGTAAAAAAAATGCCAGGTGAAATTATTTATTTCCTGTACTACTATTAAATTGGGTATTTGTTGTTGTTACACAATTGATAATAAGATATTACAAAATCTTAGTCAAAAATATCCTGTAATATTTCTTGTATGGTCTGGTAATATGTAATTTAGCAAATTTTATTTATATTATATTAGAATATAAAAAGCCTTTTTTTGCCTAATCTAAAAAAATAAAAAAATTGCACAAAAATCAGTAACGTACAATATTTTTGTTAAAAACACTTGTTTATGTCCCACTTAAGGCGCCATTCGACTTTATTAATTTATTTAAATAAAATATTATTTGGCCTTTCTCCAGAATAAATATTTTAATGAAACTGTATGTTTTATTTTAAAAGAAGTTGTTTTTTGATTTCCATTGTACTTAGGACCCTACTTTATAATTTTGCCCCAGGGCCTCTGCTGACATAGCTACGCCACTGACACGGTGACGCCTATTCGATAACCTTACAGGGTATGGAGAAAACTAAAAGAGATAGAACAAATCTAATTGCATAATTGCGATTGCGATTTTTAAACCAAATTGAGTGGTGAAAATAAATTATGGCCAACTTGATTTTGGAGATACAGAGTGTACTTCCAATTTTGTCAATTTTACCAGGTACTTGTACCTCGCAAGCTAATAGAGATTAAAAAATGTAAATAGGAAAGTTTCCAGAATTTTTAAGTCGAATTCAGTGGTGTATCAATTAGGATTCAGAAGCTTACCTATATTTTTTAAATTACCTTTTCTTTTAAAGTTTGATCTTCATCCTTTATATTTTATATCAGTTAGAAGGTCTTCTTTAAAGCTGTAAAAAATACTACAATTGATATATTTTTCTTTTAGTTTCGAAAATAACGTCATCATCGGACTTTTTGAATGAAATATCTTGTTTGTCATATAACCATTGCAAAAATATTTTAAAGGGCTCTAATAAAATGCTCCAATTAATATGTCTATATTTTATAGTTTTAAAAATTTAACCATCAAAATTTTAAAAATTTATATACCCATAATTTTCATTAGACATAAAGGATTTAGAAGCTAATATTTTCGAAATTATTGGAGAAAGTTATTTTAAATGTGGTATTTCGTTAAAGGTCTTTAAAATGTGGTTTTATTGGTAATAAAATATACGGGGTGATGTATTTAAAAAATACGATTTTATAATCGAACTCTTGATAAGGCTAATCAAAAGAGACCTTTCTGTTGATGATAAAATATAAAGGGTGTTAATTAAAAAAAAACAACTTTTTGGTTTAACTTAAAAATAAAAGGTATGAAAGAAATGTTGGTACGCCACTGAATTTTACGTAAAAGACGCCAAGGCTCTCCTATTTTTTTTGTCTCTAATTACAAACAAGTAAAGTGCCTGACGAAATTGACAAAATTCATAAAACACTTTGTATTCCCCAAACGAATCAAGTTAGCCATGATTTACTTTCACCACTAAATTTATTTCAAGAATCTAAATCGAGATTGCGCAATCAAATTTGTTTTTCTCTTTTCGCACTACCCTGCAAGATCAACGAAAAGGCGGCGCCACCCTGTATCTTTCGGTAACCTTTTTAGTACATAGATATTTAGGAAATTTGTAGTTAGTTTAACATTGAAACTTGGGTTTTTGTGGTTAGGAAGTGTAGTAAAAACTACTAGTAATTAAACCTATTAAAAGTTATATTGTCCTAGAAAATATGGTTATGAAAATTTGTGGCCTATAATATAATTTTAATAATAAATGACTTTTTCTTAAAAAATGCAATATCTGGTTTATTTTTTCTATTGTCAATACATCGCCGGATGTACTTCAGATATTAAATCTATTTAGTCATTTGGTACATACGTATGCCTAAAAACATCCTATGCTAGGAAATTTGTATCTTAAATAAATTAACAAATTATTTAAATTTATTAATATTTAGAGTTGATCTATAAATATTTTAAACTTAACAACATGCCAAAGCAGACAGATAAATATGCAAACTATTATGCAGTAAAATAGCATGTTATTTATGTTTGGCATTTATATTTATTATTTTTTAACAGATAAATACTTGGCAAGTGCATACGAGATCAATGAGCTTATTTCAGAAAAAATTGAAATTTAAATCATTTAGCAAAAATATATTTATTTTTATTAAAGGTTTTTGTGGCTTTTTTTTATTTTAAATAAATAAAAAAAAGTTCAAAAAAATTATTTAAACAACCTTGTTTAAATTTCAGAATCTGCTGCGCTGAAAATCATTCCCTCACTAGGTTCCAACTGCTAAATTCGGAAAGAATCATTAACTTAAATCGTAAAATTCCTAACTCATTGTTGGTTATCGCATTTTTACCCATATAGGATAATACTGACTATACCATGATAAGTTTAAAGTTTAAAAATATTTTTAAATATAATTCAAACTTTTTCCGTGAAAAATCAATTATTCCCTCACCGTTTGGAAACAGTGTGATTGGCTTTTGAAATTCACTGCATTTTTTTTGTAGTTGGCAACATTGGCTTCGACAACATTCACTATAGCGGACGGTTAAAGAAAAGATGCCAATTTGACAAAAAGTTTTTAAATATTACATTTTTTAAAGTAATTCCCTCATGTAATGTTATCATAGGGTAAGCACTTTTTTATTTATTAATCATTGCAGATTTGTATGTTTTCGGTAGTAATAAAGTAGTATTCACAGGTCGTAAGAAAGTAAGGTAATGTTTATAAGATTTTGGCGATTTTGTTTTACTTCCTCACTTCCTAATAAAGTCTTTATATTATTATTGTTATTATTATTTAATATTTATATTTATTTTAAATTCAAAAAGTTGTGGACCACTATAATATTTTTATGAAACAGGACATAAACGAAAGATTAAGTAAAAAAAATCAATAATGTGTAAAAAAATACCAACTCGAAGCTTAATTCGTCGTTTATTAAGAATTAGCCACATAAACCTCTTTTATATGCAATTAAGCATTTTGTTACAGTGGGTTTGCAGTAAAAGTTGAAAAGAAATGCTGCATTACCTTAAGCAAAAAAAAATATAAAAGCTACAATCAAACACTAAGAACAAGTTTTACTAGTATAATAATACCAGTTATTTTAATTTTTTAGGTTTTTTTAACAGTAACAATGCTAAAATTTTATTTCTAGTTTTAAAATTCAAAACCCACTTGAGAGACTAGATAATGGCAAATATACTCGCATAACTGGTGTTTAAATTCTCGCAAAATAAAATTGCTAGGTTTTAACTAGACGATAAAGCAGCAGCATAAATAAAAAGAACAGCAGATTTAATAATATGTACTTATATTCTAGTATTTTAAATTTCTATTAGCAAATTAGTATCATTTTTAAACGGTTTTACTTAACTTGACCTGTTTATTTATTTATTTGGTATTATTTGTTATTTATTTGGGTCAAATCTAATAATTTGAATTTGACCCCTTTCCTGACAACCGATCGATCTGAAATTTGGTACACACTTTTAATCCTGATGACAATACAATAAAACATATTTTTTATTATTGTAAATCCAAGATGGCCGCCGATACAAACTGGCGGATTACATATTCCTTCACTACAACCACAACATGGGTAACAAATAGAACTTCATTGGTAGTATAAAACACACCCAAAAATTAGACTTCAAGATGGCCGCCGCCACAAAATGGCGGATTACATATTTTTTACAACTACCTCAATATGGGTATCAAATGAAAGGGCTTGATTGGTAGAATAGAAACCACCATGAAAAAAAAATAAAATTTAAGATGGCCGCCGCCACAAAATAGCGGATTATATATTTTTTTACAACTACCTCAATATGGGTATTAAATGAAAGAGCTTGATTGGTAGAATAGAGCTTACTTAAAAAAAAATCAAGATGGCCGTCGCCACAAAATGGCGGATTACATATTTTTCCACGACTACATTAATTTAATATGGGTATCAAATGAAAAGGCTTGATTGGTAGAATAGAGCTTACTATGAAAAAACTAAAATCCAGGATGGCCGTCGCCACAAAATGGCGAATTAAATATTTTTACAACTAACTTATAGTAGTTAGTTATAGTAAGACAATAAATGAACACAATAAATTGGAAAGTAATAACTAACAACAAAACTAAAAATTTAAAAATAAATGATGTAATTTTTTTATGTTAAACGGTTTTAGTACAACAAAAATGATAAGGGGATGTACTAAAAGCTACAAAATAATTTAGTAAGTCCTTGCTATTAGATCGTACCAATCTTCTCCTCAATCTGGGGTATTGATCAGACAAATAATAAAATCGTTGGGCACGTGAAATTTCTATCATAATATTTACTCTGTATACGCTCCGCCCAGCAATTTTATTATTTATCTGATCAATACCCCAGATTGAGGAAAAGATTGGTACGATCTTTTATTATAGTTAAAAGTATTTTTTAAATATTTAAAAATACTACATGTGATGTATCACATTTTCATGGTTGTGGAAATATGTTCATCGTCAGATTTTGATAGTCAAATATGATTTTTTTAATAAAACACCTTATATATTGTAGGTATTTCCATTAAAAGATATTGCAAAGAGCATTAGGAAAATACCACATTTGATATATCTGCTCAGATTTTTTTAGTTTTAAAAATATGATCGCCCAAATCTGAAAATTATGTTTTAAATTTCCATTTTATTAACTGCTCAAAAATATAAATAAGCAAGCTTAGTGCTACTATAGATAATATTACCTTTTTTATATTTGAATGGTCATATTTCTAAAACAACTAGAGAGTGATACCGGGCTTTATTTAATTATTTAAAACGTATAATTTTTTTTTTTAATCAATTAAAAACATTTTTTTACTTTGCCTCCCTAATTCTTTTTTATTATCAACTTTTGAACATAGGTATTTTTGGTTAAATCCTAATATTTTGTCATGAGAAATTTGTGGTTTTTTGTTATTTTGTTTACCATTAATACGGCATTAGCGGTATATAGTAATAAATAAAATATTTTATTATATAGTCATTAATATTTCATATAATAGTCATTAAGACAAACATATTGACCTATAAAAAATTTAATGGAAACTAAAGATATTTTTATTTAAATAATACTTTCTAATTGTATACATCATTCGTTTTGTTGATTGTTTAATTATTGGGCCTTTATTTACCAAAAATAATTCATCAAAGGTAGTTAAACGTTTTTAGTCCTTTAAACAAACTACTTATCTTGTACTAAGTATTTCTGTTTTCGGCTTTTTATCTTTGCTCAATACTACTTTTTGGTCAATACTTCTCTACTGCTTTTTTAATGTTTTTTTAGAAAATAATTTAGTGACCTTTTGGTAATTACTTTGTTGGTTAAAAAACACTATAAAGTAACTATTTGGTTTTCCTTAAGCCCATTTCAAATTGATAATTCTCTAATTTATAGAATACAAATTTATTTTTTGGTAGACAAACGCAATTTAGCTGCATTGCAACAATGCAATGGAATAGCCAATATTAATCTCTAGTGGTTTATATTTAAACCCTTGGTCAAGGCTGGAAAGCGATTCCAATTATAACCGATAAATATTACATATTTATTTTCATGCCAATTATAATAAGTAGTTACATTTTATACCAATAAACTATAATTATTAGTTTTGTTTTGTATTCTTTTTTTTTCTTTGTTGTTTCATGTCCAAATTGTAAAAGTATACAAGGTCATTTAAATTAAGTGTTTGCCATTAAAAACTTTGTTGGTATTCAAAATACAAAAACTAGTAGCATTTTTAAATGCTTTTTGCCTTTTAGATTAAAATTGACAATCGCGACTTTGTACTAGAGAAGAAAATATTTGTTTTAATGAAACACCCTGTATATTTTATGCTCATTTGAAAGATATATCAAATGTATCCAATTTAAATAGTTTCAAAAATATAACCATCCTCAGGAATTAGGTAATAACTAGCATTTAAAATAAAACACTTAAACACCCCAAAACTATAAGAGATAGAAATAATAAATATGATATTTCCTTAATGCTTTTTAAAATATGTTTTGTCGTATATTTAATTCCATTATATTTATACTGTATAATAAATAGTTAAAGGTATATCAGCTAGTAAAGCAACAACAAAGGATGTACAATTAGTCATCGAATCCGAAATGTTTACATGCCGGTATTCGCGTTAAAGCCAGCTACAGACGACATGACAAGACTTGAGAAATGTCCGCTCGTTCAAACGTTCCTGCATCGTGTGTATGCAAAACATATAGCAAAGCAAAGCCAACGTTGGGATGCGGGAACGCTTGAACGAGTGGACATTTGCCAGCGTTGGCATGTCGTCTATAGCCTGCTTGACCGTTTTTTTTTCTCACATTGTCTATGTGTTATCTCATTTAGCTGATCCTGTATGTATTTCTAAGCTAGAAGTACCAAACTTAGTGTCTTAGATAAAATAAATATTAGATATATATACTATATTTTATTTGATTTGGATGTCCATATTTTAAAAACAATAAGAGTATTTTTTACTTTAACTTTTATAAAATATAGAAAATAAGGTTTTGTTTTTGGCTAAACTGAAACACCCGGTATATTTTTAATAATTTAAAGAGAAACTTACATTTTAAGTACAATGAAACTGCATTTGCTACTTTTGACATATTATGATTATGACTTTGAATATTTTGTATTTGTACAGAATCTTAAGCATTTTGTTATTTATTACTGGAAACAAAACGATTTTCACAGACACACAAATACGCACTATACCAAAAAAACATGCTTTCTTTAATTAAGAAAATTTAATAAAATAAAATTTGTTAAATTTTATTGATTACATGTATATCACATGTATATCAAATTGTGGAGAAAAAAATGGTTAATCAATTTTACATGCACCACAAAAGGTCGAAACTTTCGATTTGAAGTTATTGTTCTTTTAAAGGCAAGAAGAAATGTCAATTCATTTCCTATTAAAGTTGATATAAAACCTACCGGTATATCGATATCAAGATGTAGACACATAGGCGCCAAGTCTTTTGTCGATATCTAAGCTTTCGTCGAACATAACCCAAATAACAGAAGAACCTTATTTTGTAATTTTGCTTTTTTCTTGATGCTAATATAAATGCAAACGTTGCAAATTTTTGTTATTTATCATTTTTATAATTTTTTAGTATTTATTATATTAAATTAAATTTGTCGTTATAATATTGGTATTTCTTTGATTTATTAATTTTCAATATTTTTAACACTAAAAATTGCAAGTTTATAATACAGCCCCACAAAAAAATTAAAGTTAATACATAAAAATAAGACATATGTATTCCCATGTATTTTTTGACTCTGTATCCAAATCCGAGCTTGGAAATGGTCGTACACGTCTGGAATTTTTCTGGGATAAGGCAGGGTCGAGGATGCATTCTGAAACCAAAGCTGAATTTTTGCTCGTCAGGTCTACGGCTAATTGAAATTTCTTGGTTGGACCTAAAAATGACCTATTAGGAACCGGAAAATCGTGTTTCAGACGTAGCAATCACAGCTGTAATATTTTTATTTGCATTTTAATTCTGAACCTTATACTATGCGCGAAAAGTTTATGGCCTATAGAAATTCTTAGTTTGGAACTGGAAAATGACCCATGAGGGCCATAAAATGATTTGGACTAAGCAATCACAACAGTGGGATTTTTATGATATTTCTAAGTTCTGAAACTAATTCTGTGCTTGAAAGTTTTTGCCAACTGAAAATATCAGTTTGGGACCGGAAAAATGACTTCTAGGGGCCGAAAATCGTGTTTTAGAGGCAGCAATCACAACGATGATATTTTCATGTACTTTTTAATTAAGTACATAAAAATGACAATGTCACGATTGAGACATCAAAACCACGATTTTCTAGCTCCCAAGAGGTCATTTTTCAAACTGAAATTACAGCTGGCCAAAAACTTTTTGAGCGCAGAATGAATTCCAGAATTTAGAAAAACATAAAAATCCCACTGTTGTGATTATTAGGTCTAAAAACTACTTTTTCGCCCCAGGGAGTGATTTTCCCGGCCCCAAACTAAGTATTTTATCAGGTCACAAACTTTTTGCGCATAGTGTAAGGTTCAGAATAAATGTACATGAAAATATTACTGTTGTAATTGCTATGTCGAAAACACGATTTTTCGGCTCCTAAGGGGTCATTTTCCCGTCCCAAATAGGAAATTTTAGTTAGCCATAGACCTGTCGAACACAAATCTGGTTTTGGATTCAGAATGCACCTCGACCCCGCCTTATTCCCAGAAACCGTATTTCAGGGCTATAGAGGCCCCGGGACCAATTCCAGACGTGTAGGGCCATTTCTAAGGTCGGATTCCAATTTAGAGTCAAAAAAGACATGAGAATGCATATGTCTGATTTTTGTGTATATACCATTTTTTTGGTGGAGCTGTGTAATAAACTAACTGTGCGTGCACTTTGTACCCTGGACCGATTAGGTCCCACTAAATAAGTTTGCTATGGAATTTTGTATTACAACGTATTTTTTTCTTTAATTTAACTATTTTTAATGGGGTAATGTCTGAAAATTAATGTTTTTCTTTAATTTGTATATTGGCTGGTTTGTTTATTGTATAACATGTAGGAAAAGCGATATATTTCCATTGGCAGTATAGGAAAGGTTAAGGGTTCGGAAAATATATTTCCTGGCCGGAAAATAGGTTGCGCGCTTTTAACCAACAGAAATACCTCATTTTGAAGGTAAAAAAACGTATTGGAAATATCGTAACCCTAATTTTCAAACCTCGTATCTCCATTTTCAAAAATTTTGCAGGATAAGAAAAAAAAGTCTAGCCTATTATTTAAAATGTTAAGTTATTCAATTATTTGTTACTTAATAGTTTGAATACTAAGACTGGAGGTAATGTTTGTTTTTTTTTAAGTTAGTAGATGGTGCAAAAATCTTGATTTTAATTAATTTTGGAGTTACAAGGCTTGCGAATTAGGGTAACGATATAGGTACATTTCTATCTGATCAAGAAAACGTGTTGAAGTATCAACATAATTTTTAAAAATATCTGCTGCGTTACATTTTGGTGGTGGCCCGGTGGGGGGAGGGGCATACCCCGGAAAAAATCCACTCCCTCAAAGGAGAAATTTGATGTTAAATCACATGTATAAATGTTATTCCAATTGCAATTTGTAATATAAATACAAAAAGCGTCAAGAAAAGCATGAATTAAGCGGTAGGATTGGTTTTTAAAATTGCCTGTTTGACCTGCTCTAAAACGTTTTAAAATATTCTAAATTCAGTGCGTACCTGAAATCAGTGTGTTGGCGTAAAAATAAACAGAGGTATTTAAATAATTTAAAACATAAGAATAATAGATTTAAGCGGCAATTCACGTTTTATTCGACATCCAAAGTCAATAAAACAGAAATAAACATTTATACAACCATAAAACTTTGCTGGTATAAACACGGTCAAAAACAATATATTAAGTTATTTCTCAACGTACGCATGTAAATTATTTTTGAAGTGCTTAAGTTTGTGTTTTTAATCACTGTTTTTTATCTTACCAAAAAGAAAACTTTTGGTTATTAATTATACAAAAAAAGGTGCCTCTTTCCAAAAGTTCTGCTTGGTTTTACAAAAATAATTTTATAATGAATGTATTTTCCGGCTTAAAAAGTATGTATAAAAAATTAAAGACGTAGTTTATACAGGGTGATTCTTAACCTATGCGTATAAACTTGGTAAATTATTGCGTACAACAAAAAATAACTAATACTGAATAAAAAAACTTTTTTAAATATTTCTAGTTAATTATTTTCAATTAAATGCAATAACGGAAATTATAAAGACAAATAATAAATAATAATATAACTAGAAAAAAGTTACCAAAAATGGAATAGTATTCCCAATATGGAATACCGGCATTTTTTAAACGGTTTGACTCTTTTTTTATGTCAATTAGCGAGTAGAAGAGGTAACATGGCCAGTTAGTAGTGCAAGCCCTTTCGTCGCTGTAGTAACGTTTTGTTTTAACGCTTTCTTATAACTTTTTAAGGTATTTTAAAAATACGCATTTTTTGTACAAAAAGTGCACAAAATACTGTTTCTTTAACTTTTAGAGATAGTCTATTGTAGGTTGTATTTAATTTTATTACTTTTTTAAATATAAAAATTAGTTTAAAGTCGTCGGAAAATCCCAATATGGTCAGATCATAGTACCCAAATATGGACTATTCCATATTTGGGTTCTTTGATGATTTAGAAAGCTTCTGATAGAGCAAAAAAGACTCAGAAGATAAGAATCAAGTCAAAAACGGCTGTTTGTCTCATAAATGAACATTCGCTTATAGAGATACTTCTTTCTCTCGCTCATCGTCGGCCTGTAGGGGATTTATCGCTTTTTTATAGCATTTGCTCTGAGAAATTGTCCATTATAGTTCCTCCACTTACGGCGCGGCGGTTCCCAATAGACAAACTCGTGGTGCTGCACGTATGCATTCATATACGGCCCCGAACTGCCCACTTTGTTCGTTCTTTTATCCTTAGTGTATCTAGATGGTGGAATCTGCTGCCCGCAAAGGTACTTTCTTTCCCCCTTGTATTTAAGCCCGTGATGTAAACTTCGCTTAAGACACTCACAGCGTTAGTGTGGGCTCTGGGCACAATAACTGCGCTGGATCCAGAGTCTAACGCCTAGATCTGTAATTTTTTCAAATTATTTTTGTTGCTTTTTATATTATATCAAAGTTTCCAAAGAGTTTCTTGTTAAATAAGTTTAACTTTTAATGGTGTTTATAGTATTCCATATTTGGCTACCTTTATTATTTTTTAGTTTTTTTTAAATCTTTATTAAAATTAATTAATGTAACTTAAAATGTTTTCAAAATAAAGGACAAATATATGATTGTTAAGAATTACTACACAAAATTTTTTTATTTAAAATGTTTATGTAAATTATGTATTAAAAACAAAATGGTAAACTTTGTAAAATTAAGTTGCTATTATTTGAAAGAATAAACAAGTTATGATGATAATGTTTGGTATTTCTTATAGTACTCTTTAAAATCAGTTGTGGTTTTATTTTTACGCAATTAGAATTACAATTAGGGCTTATAGTAATTAATTTTATTTCTGAAACATTTTTTTATTTCAAGGTTAATAATTGCCTTAATCGTATGTCAACCAAAATATTGCACTCGTTGCTGCTAAAAATAAACATTTGTTTGAATGGATATGCGAAATGTAAATGGGAAAAGTAATCCAAGTGAATAATGATAAATTAATGCTGCTCAGTGTATTTTTAAAAGGAAATCAAATAGGTTCTCTATATACTAATTTGTAAAAATTTGCCGAAATGGGATATAATATATGAATTGAAGATATGCTCTATATTGGTTAGGCGGATTCATTTATTGGATGGTCTTTTGTTAGGTACACGCCTGGAAAGAATGGGACCGCTTCGGTCCTGGTCCCGGGGTATAATATACGCATTTGATAACAATCACAGAATAAACTTGTTCTAAAAAACGCAAAATCAAAGAAAGTGCGTATATATTATTAAATAAAGATAATTGTGTAGCATCAATTTCAGTTAATTTAAATAACACGTTGCCTTTGCTCGATACTGAAGTATCTTCAGGAAAGCTAAAAATCAATTAACTCATTACCTTTTTTGTCTTACAAATAATAAATACACCAGTTGCTTATGTCACTCATGACACATATGTCAAACTATTTTCAGTTTGAGATTCTAAAAGGACAAAATTTAATCATTTCTTATTTAAATATTGGTTAGTTTTTTATTTTTATTTTTTAAGTTCATTTTTAACGTCGTTTTTTAATTCGAATTTTTTGGGTTTTTTTGGGGGTTTTCTATTATTTTGTTTCAGGCGACCGGCAAGTTCATAGGGGTCAATAGGGCTGAACAGGGTCAGCTCGTATACCCCCGGGACCAGGACCGAAGCGGTCCCATTCTTTCCAGGCGTGTACCTAACAAAAAGACCATATAATATATGATATCAAATGATTTTTTTCAAAAGAAACTTTTGTAATAGTGGAGCCATTTACTTAAACGGGTATAAACGATACAAAAACTTAACTAACGAATCCTATTTTTTAAAGTGGATTAAGGCCTATTTTTTACGTGAACAGATTTTAGAATATTCGGTCGGAGGGTTAAAAAACTACCTAAGCTCTTTGACCTACATAATTTCTACCCGCACGAAACCGATATCTTCATTATTTGTAATCTTTGGCTCATTTCTCCTTTATTAACTCAAAATAAACAGAAAGCTGTTCTCTTCTACTTAATCATCCTTTAACGTGTGTACGTGGATGTAATCACGGAAACGCAAGAAAAGTTTAGCAAAATGTGCCCTTCTGGAGCGATGGGCTAAAGAACACAGTGTTGCAATGGCAAAAAATATTAAGAGAAATTAACCGATTAGTCATTAAATTTTACAAAAAATATTAGACATTATTATCGAACAACCTAAATAACACAAAATATGGATTACAGTCAGCATTCCCAATAATTTTGTATAAAGCCATGAATAGAAGATTATGTAACAAGTGCATAAAGTGATACTTTTTTTATGAATGGTAAGTTTGACACCACGAGCCGTTAGGCGAGTGCAGGCAATGCCATAATTAAAAAAACACTTTATGCATGTGTTACATACTATATTTTTTTACAACCGTATAATATCTTCTTAAAATACCATTTTATGCATGTTTTATTTATATAAACTTATTCATTTTAATTTGTGCAGCACAGCCATTATATTGCAACAAAAAAATCATAGCCTCCTTATTTTTTAAGAGACAATTATCCTCTTTATAACAATGCATTAAGATTAATTTTAGAAAACTGTATGTACTTACTTTTGTTGAAATAACACTAAAACAGTATAAATTCCTTTTCAATTTCTTAGTTATCCATATTCATTATAACTATTAATTTTCAATAATTTCTATTTAATTTATTTGCAAACTGTCAAATTTTAAAACTAGTGACACATGAACTAAAAAATAATGACGAAATCATAGGTAACTTGACCGTTTGGTTCAGTTGATGTCGCATTTACTGTTACATTGCATAAATTATTATTTAAATTTATTGTAGTATGTACTGAAACACAACACTATTTCAGTGTGAAAAAATTTTTCGAAGTGTTAAAAAAAAGTTACTTTTTTAACACTTTATATAGTATACTAGAATGGACTACTTTTACCTTCATGTTAACGATTAAAAAAACAACATCTTTTTTCTTATCAGTCGTGAAAAAACGTTAACAAAAGCCATGATGGCAACCACTAAACCCTTGACAGAAGTTGTAGACTATTTTTTTTTATTTATTTTTGTTGCATTTATCTAGTAAATCATAGAAAATATTTTTAAAATAAACTTGATTATGAAAAAAATATCATAATGCACTAAATTTGCAATTTCAACGTTGCCAAGTGACTTAATTTTAAAAGCCTATAAGTAAAAAAACACTTTATGCATGTGTTACATACTATATTTTTTTACGACCGTATAAAATCTTCTCAAAATACCATTTTATGCATGTTTTATTTATCTAAACTTATTAATTTTAATTTTTGCATCACAGCCATTATATTGCAAAAAAATCATAGCCTCCTTATTTTTTAAGAGACAAGTATCCTCTTTATAACTATGCATTTATTATTTAATTTTAGAAAACTGTATGTACTTACTTTTGTAGAAATAACACTAAAACAGTATAATTTTCTTTTTAATTTCTTCGTTATCTATATTCATTATTACTATTAATTTTCAATAATTTCTTTTTAATTTATTTGCAAACTGTTAAATTTTAAAACAAGTGACACACGAACTAAAAAATAATGACGAAATAATAGGTAACTTGACCGTTTGGTTCAGTTGATGTCGCGTTTAGTGTTACATTGCATAAATTGATATTTAAGTTTATTGTAGTAGGTACTGAAATAAAACATTATTTCACAGTGTGAAAAAATCTTCGAAGTGTTAAAAAAGTTACTTTTTTAATACTTTATCTAAGTGTACTAGAATGGACTACTTTTAATTTCATGTTAACGATTAAAAAAACAGCATCTTTTTTAACAGTCGTGAAAAAACGTATTTTTTCGGTTTTTTAGACTTAAACTGCAAAAACAACACAACCGATTGCACGTTTTGTTTCATTGCCGAATTTTTAACAAAAGCTATAATGGCAACCACTAAACTCTTGACAGAAGTTGTACACTATTTTTTTTATTTATTTTGGTTGCATTTATCTAGTAAATCATAAAAATATTTTTTAAAATAAACTTGACTATGAAAAAAATGTCATACTGCACCAAATTTGTAATTGCAACGTTGCCAAGTGGCTTAATTTTTAAAAGTCTATATCAATCACAGAGTATCTACTGCAATTTATGCTACATGTTTTATGAAAAATAATTTAAATTAACTTAAAATCTCCAAGGATGATTTTATCTAAATAAAAGAATTGCCAAGCAATACAGTACTACCCACAAACTAAACAGATATTATGTACACGTTCAGCCAAATGAAAAGGATAATTGGCAATGCTTGGAAAGGGGAAGCTCTGAAGCATTTAAAACACTAAGAGGTAGAGATTAGACAAAGAATGTCGGCAAACCTTTTTATTTGCTGAATATCTATACTTTATTTACCTTTAAACATTCCGGCATTCTTTGTCTAATCTTTACCTGATAGTGGTATACACACAATGAATCGTCTTCGTTCCACGCATTGTCTGTGTCCTATCTTTTTATTTAGCTAAACGTTTATAGTAAATAGTATTAATAGCTATAAATTGGATGTAGCAATGCTACAAACAGTATTTACGATCAATTTTAGGACAAAGCGGACCGACACGAACTATTGTTCCAGTTTCTTCATTAATCGTATTGCTATTAACTTTTACTTTCTTTACGTCATCTGATTTTTGTTATGGTTGTAAAATCTGTGTTTTGAAATATTAAATAAATTAAATTGTATTTTTTTTAACTTCATTTAATAAATACTAGTATTGCTGATATTAAAACTTTTAAAGGTTAGACGCCCATGACCACTACAATACTCTTAGGCCAATACATTTAAAGCCAAAACTCTTTACTTAGTTGTCTGTTTTTTTTTTTTTTTGGTTTTTCAATTATTTTTCCCTCAACATTGTGTGTGTTCACCCATAACGAGTCGTTGTTTTCGCCTTCTAATTTAAAAGGTTGGGACCTTAGAATTACATTACAAAAAAAGGGTTGTCTGTGATTGCTTTTATAACAAACTTAAAGATCCTAAGGTTTCTCCTGACCTAATTGCATTGGTGGGCTGATGTCGTTCTGGATATCTAAATTATTTATAACATCCGGAGCACAAAAATAATTACTGACCCCATGGAGTATTTCAGGGCGACTTACTCAGTTCTTTATTGTTTTGAATACCACTGCTTCCCGTGTCCGTGGCCGATCAGCTTGCTGACAGCGCGTTTCTTCACCCTTTACGAAACAACAAAACGTATCGATATTTAGGTATCGACCAAAATCGTACTTAAAAAAGATAAAGCTATAAAGACCGAGCTAAGAAGCAATTACAGTACAGGCAACTCGGAAGTTTAAAGTATTTATCTGGATTAGGTTATGTTGCTGCAACTAACATGCTAGTAGGGAAGAGTGGTATAAAACGACATACCTTTTTCAATTCATATTACAACATTACATCACTCTTTTAGATGTACCATTAATTACCAGAATGGTACAATGGGATATGGCTACCAAAAACAACTCCTGAAATGAAACTATATTTATTTCAAATCTAAGAAATATTGAAAAATACACAAATAGTGCATTGTCATTTTGTTAACCTGTGTTGGGTCAGGCGAATGCAATTCACAAATAAACGTTTTTGAGTAGGTGATAATCCAACACACATGGCATGGGTCCACTTAAAGAACTCTATACATTAAAACCATTTTTTTTTAATTTTGAGTTACTATACAAATTATTGCAGTATAGACATGCAGCGTCTTTATCTTTATCTTCTTGGTGTGCATCTGGTTTGAGTTCATGGTCACTTTCAAAATAATCTTTAATCTATGGCATTTTGGGTATGTCTAGTAGTAGAAGAACAGCCAAAAATATTGCTTTTAGATTTCTTTATAGATTTGATTTTGTTTTTCTTTCTTTCTTTAAGTTTAATTTTTCTTTATCTTTCTTTTACATTTTATTAGATTCGGGACACAAGTTAGCAGTAAATAATTGGTGGTATTGCGTTTAGTTCTCTGACATAAAGCTTTTGGCGGTGTCAACATTTCTTGGAATATCACTTGTTTTTTGGTTTCTTTACTTTTGTTACTATTAGATTCATCAAAATGAACCTCAGATCCTGAAACAGTGTTATCTCTATTTTCCGTTTCATCTTCAATCTGTAGGACTTTGTCTGTAGTATCAGTAAAATACGGAATAAATATTGTAATTTTACTAGGTAGTAAGAAAAAAGAGCGTTATGTCATTTGAAACACTCCCAAGATATGTTGTTTTATACACCCTAGTAGTAACCAGATCTTTTCTATTTTTTTTCTCTAATTTTAATTATTGTTAATTTAAACTAAGCAGTACTTACCTTAAAGCTATAGTCTATTCACCATATACGTTATTTAGAAAAAACTAAAACCAATTATCTTGAAACAAACGCGTACACTTGTGCACCAAAAATATTTATAAGAATTACGTTTCACAGCAAGCTGACAAATGATTAAAAAAACTCTCCAAGGCGCCTATAAAATTGGGATGCTTACAGAAATAAACCTTGCAAAGTAATTTTCTCACAATATCATAGATATTGCCCTTAGTTACGATAAAATGGAAGGTGTGTCATAGCTGCTAATTTTAGACCACTCTCCCCTAGTTCCTGAATTGATTTATTTGTTTCAAGTAGTTAAGTGGACGCCTAAAACGTTGTGCAAACTGAACGCACCGTAGCATCTATCCCTGCTGATCAATCTTCCGTATTTACTTCCAAAGCCATCAAAGAGGTCGTGGCCTTTAAAGCTTGGAGTTTATGCATGATCGTTTGGTTTTGATTCTTGCTTATCAGGTTGCCAAAAGCACGAATCCACTGTTGCAGTTACTAAGAGAACATAAAATGCCCAATGTTGTAGCATTTCTATTTAATGCAGCTGAGCGTGCCGCAGAGAGATTCGGTCTCACATTTAAAACAGATCCTAATGACGACCAATCATTTATAAGACTGGAGTCTAGTGCTATTACAGCTGCAGTTAGGAGAGCCGAACAACTGATGCCTTTAGAAGATCACATCAATAAGCCACAGCACGAAGTGTTTTACAAAATCATCGATAGACTCGATCTATCTTGAAAGCTTACGTTTAAGTTTTTAAAATCCGCCAAACTTAAGTCTGAGACCGCGTGGTTTTAACTAGCATGCAAAGATGCATGTCAAGCCTGTCGACAACAACCTTTATGCACCTATTATAGCTATTGACAGTGCATGCTATCAATGGCTACATCAATCAGCATAATGACGCTTTTCAGGTACTTTACTATCACCTTAGGCATTACTACGGCATTGATGAAATAGCAATACTGCCGTTTGCTTCCAAAGACATTGAGTTGTTGGGGAAAATAACAACTGTCGCATATATTGAAACTATGCGTTCCCAACCACGCATCAAGTTTAGGCAAATAAACTCGATATAGTTCTCCTTGATAAGACAAATCACACAACAACAACAACAAAGTTATTTGCCCTAGCGGAAGCTAACGTCGATATAAAAGAACGTGAGAAACGGGCAAAATATTAAGATCTCTTTGGCGAACTTCGCAGGCTCAATGCGGATTATAGCTTGCGATTGGTTGTCCTGATAATTATTGGCGTTTTGGGAGGAATAAAAGTTAATGTATTAAGGGAGTTGAGGTACATTCCCGCATGTTAAAATACACCCGAACAACTGGTGATAAAAATGCAGAAATATGTTGTCCTTCGATCCTTTCATCTACTGAGGCAAATGAATTTAGCCGAAAATCACTGACCAAGCGAATGCGAGGAGTGGTGTGCGATATGGATGGCCTTCCGCACGACCCTATTGGATCGGAGCCATGGAGTACGTCGTGTCGGATCTTTTAGAATATTAATATTTAATATTTAAATAGTACTAAAACAATATACAAGGATTTTTGTATATAAGTTCCACAGCTTTTCATATTTTATCTTTTTAGCATACCAAGAGAAACAAATAAACATTAAGAACGAATGAATCTTAGTGCCGTAGATATATTTAAATGGCCATATTTAGAAACCAATTAAAAATAGACATATCAAGTATGGTTATGGTTATTTTTCCTAACTTTATTCATTTGTATATTTTGTTATGCCTAAAAGATAAAAGGTGAAAAATAATGAAACTTTTATATAAAATATTTTTTTCCTTATATTTTTAAATTTTAGTTTTAAGTGGGTGTCAAAATATAAATAAAAATCCAATACAAAAAACAGTTATGTAACAAAATCTTAAGTTGCAGCCGTAGAAAATCCTATATGTAGAATATCAATATTATTAAATTTTCTTATATATCGTATCCACTAACTGCCATGAATAATGTATGGTTGGTTATCCCCTCAAGAAATCCATTAAAATAGGCTATAGATGTATAAAGTTGTAAATTTTTATTATTGTTGTTGACAATAAATAATAGTAAATAGAAAAAAAAATAAATGACTAGGCCGTCACGTTTTTTATATTATTTTTATTTTATTAAATAAAAAAATATAGTAATGAAAAAAATTTTTGGCTAACTATCCCTAGGCCAAAATAATTAATTAATGTATAGTTTGAAAAATGTTTAAGAGCAAAAATAAGAATCAGAAACCCTGTTTGGTCAAGAAATTTAAAACTGTAACTAAGACAGTTTTTAAAAAAAAGTCTTATTTTATTATGAATTACAAACTTAGACTTTCATCGCTTTTATTTATTAAGTAATGCACAACGTTTTGGTTGATATGTATCTCTAACCGTTTTCAAGTGATAACAATATCTACTCTACCTACTCTATATACTAAATCGCTATTTTCTTAGTAGCTTGGCACTTGGTTTTCAAAAAATTATATTCTAACAGCTGACATAAGAAGTGGTTATAAAATATATGATCTAAATACAAAAAAATCTGCGTTTACAATAACAGCAAGTTGCCTTTTTCTGTTATACCCCCTTTACATGCCGCCCCTGTCACTGCCCACTTTGCTGTTGCTCTAGTACTTCGAATTTTTTTAAAATGTCTCCACTGAGAAGGCGTGAAAGACATATTTACAAAATTGTGCTTTTCTGCTCACTGCCGCGAAAGTGCACTACGTTACTCTTCACCAATTAGAAGAATACTTTGCTAGTTTGACAAAAAGTGTTCTGTAATGCGTAAAAGACCGTACGTATCAAAAATATCCATCACTGTATCTTGCAAGTATAGGGAATTCAAATTAAGAAGCAGGCAGTGTTGCGATTCAGTCAATTAGCTCATAAAACCAGGTATTTAGATCAAAAGTGTCAAAAATATTTACCATATTTACAGAAATATACGATTGTGGGTTTGTGTCTTGGCTAGAAGCAAAAGCACTTTTGAAAACAAGGCATTAAATTTTAGACAAAATATTAGGCATCATTGTCCAGAAACCTAAATAAAACAAAGAGTAGTTACCAGCTAACGTTCCGCGTAATTTTATATAAAGTGACCAAACTTAAGTTCTTGAATATTTACACTTAAATTGCAGGTATAACAAATCCAAATTTGCACGTTTTGTTTCATGCCAGATTTTTTACGGAATCTATAATGACAACCACCAAAACACTAAGCACAAAAGCACAAATTGTAGACTAATTATTTTTGTAATTTTTGTCATGAACTTTTATACTAGTTCAAAATTATGCCGATAAGGGGTTTTTAACAATGTTGCAAGCTTAATTTTAATTATCTATACAACTCCACACTAAATAAATCCATGATGACATTGTTTATGGGGCAAATCAAAACTGTATTTTCGTCATGGTAGTCGAAGTTAGGGTAATGAAAGTATTAGTCTGTGGGCCAGTAATGAAATTGACTTTATGATCATTACACTTTTAAAACCTTCTTTGGGCGGTTTTTTTGACGAGTCTACCACGAATATTCATTCCGCCATATAGGGAAGTTCCGCTTTAACCCAGCCTGTCAATGTCAAATGTTTCGGGTTTCGAACTGTGTACACACGTCACTTTTTTGTCGAACAAGTTTACCACAATGTATTACATGCAATTTATGTGTAAAAATCGTAAGTGTTACAGTCACGAAACCACAAGACCCATGGACATATTTTTGGTATCGGATTCGGCGGGTTTCGTAACTGTAACCCTTACAATTTTTAGTACAATGTTTAAAAATTGCATGAAAAACATTGTGGTAAACTTGTCCGACAAAAGAAGTGACGCGTCAGTCCAGTCCGTCACCCGAAACATTTGACATTGACAGAATGGGTTAAAGCGCTGCTTCCATTTATGGCGGTATGAATATTCGTGGTAGACTCGTCAAAAGAAACCTCCTTAAAAGGTTTCAAAAGTGTTATATTATCATAAAGTTAGTTTCATTACTGGCCCACGGACTATATTTGCTTAAAATCATTCCCCAGTATCTCCAATAAGTGGCCAAAAATACATAAAGTGGCCTATTGGCCTTGTATGTGATCTCAAACAACGCTAGTAGTCAGGTGTAGTCATGACTAGGTAAAACATATTCAGCGAGATCAATTTACCTATCATTTATTTTAGGCAATTAACCAATTATAAAACGGTCTTTACCAATGCTTTGTGTTGACGTTAAATTTATGTATTATACGTCAAAGTTGTCGCCAATTACGGCGGTTATAATTAGTTGAACGCCTAAAATTGATGTATATTTACCTTACCCAGCATAAGTTTGTATCTTGTGAAATAAACTTGTGCTTTTAATTTTATTATTGAACCTTACCACCCGTAATTCTAAATAAAGACAGACATTTTGGATAAATTTTTGTTGATATAAAGATGTTGCGGTGTAAATCAGAATTTACTTTACCCTAAGCACTAAAAGGGTGGCTGTATCGATTTTTGTAACATTAGGTGCTATTTTGTACTTAATTGCTTTCTTGTCTAATTTTAAAGAACTGGTTTTGTAACTTAATACTTACTGCTACATAGTGGGTAAAAAAATAAAAATAAATTCAATTTGTGTTACGATTTATTTTCTAATTTATTAAAGTTTACAAAATTTTGAGTTTTTGTAGTTTTTTTCGCATACCTGGGACCTGGGGACAACGAAATTACTATCCATCATTTTATTTCCTTCGGTGAAAACGTACACTTTTCAAATTTAAGTATCAGGAAATGCCAATTTTAGATACATATAATAAATGGTCTTTCAATATAAGTGATTGTATTTCAAATAGACATTTGTTGGTTTCTAATCCATCTATTTTTAATTTCTAGGTGTTACTACAGGGTAGGCCAAATAAAACTTGTACACTTTTAAGTAATAATACCTTTTTATCTGTTGCACCATTTTTTATTTTTAACGGGTTAATAGGTAGATATGTTTTTCCTAGATTTGCCAATATTGGTCAAATAGATTAAGACAGGACTGGACTTACAAGTTTTTATTGTAGATAAACTATGGGAAATAATTAAGTTAAAGCGAATCTGTCAACAATTTGAGGATTTAGGAATTATAATTATTTTTGAAAAATTATACTACATTTCTCTTGATTTTAAAAAGGACTATTTTTAAGTGTATCTTGAAAACCAAAATGTAAGGTTACAATGGCGACTTAGTTGGATGCTGACAAAACTTAATAGTAAATTACTTAAAAATAAACGTGTTAGCCAAATTGTAGATAAAATTAATTTTTTTGAAGCGAAGTTTAACGCATCATTACGTATCTACCTATTAGCCCTCAAAATGAAAAAGATAGGCTCAACAAATAAAAAAGTATTATTAGTTAAAAAGTATGCAAGTTTAATTTGGCCCACATTGTATATTTAGTATAGTGTGCAGCTTTATGAAGCAACGTCGTACTCTTCTCGATCACTTAACGTTTATTCACTTGAAAATTAGGTTATTTTATTCTATTCTATTTTTGTTTTTGGCTCTGGTCTCTTTAGGTCCAATTCGCCAGCACTCCCTCTTTCGGACTATGCTTTACAGGGCTTCGTCATTGAAAAATCAAGCTCGTAGCTCCCTGAGTGAATAAACGTTAAGTAGCAAAAAAATCTATAAAGCGTTGGGATGCAGAAAAAGGTAGCTGTCAAACCAAGGGCTGCTACTGGTATTATGCATAACCTGTCACTGTTATTACTGACACTTCCCGCAGAGGGCGCCCCCGTCCTTGGCCGTTACGAAAAAACATATTCACCGCTACGTAGAATCTTTACTTACAACGCTTAGTTCCAGAAGAAAGATGCCATCAATTTAGCGTGAATCTCTTCTCGATCCCCAAGGGAAAATAAAACGCCCGTACAACTTCTTCAGTCGCCACAACCGGGAAAGCTATGTACCCTCTTTGAACGTCCGCATTGTTTAAAGATCGAAAAAGAGTCTTAAAACTGGGTTACCATCATGGGTACTCTGCGCAGGTTATCCGCCGCACTGTGGAAAAGTTTGTGGATGAGTTTTGAAGTAAAGATAGCTCACGTTCAAACTTTTCCACAGTGCGGCGAGGTACCGATGATGTCGACCCAACTCTCGAGTGAATAAACGTTAAGTAGCCACTAACCAGAACTAACTATATTAATTATTTATTAGATTTTGCGTAAAATTCTAAAGATAATTTATGTGTAATGTTCTATACTTAAATCCAACCGTGTTCGACTTATTTTAAATTTTATGTGAAAATGACGTTTGCAAGCCATTACATAACCATCAGTTCCTTTTAAACAAAAGCCTTTATTATGAGTTGGGGTTGAAAGAACTTCTTTAGTAGACTGTATCGATATTTTCACAATTAATAAATACGGAATGGTCAAAAATATTCGATGAAAATCATCACGACAAAAACCTTAAAAGTCAATTTTTTTAATGGAAAACCCTATCTTTTATTACCTTATCCTATCGGGCATTAAAAATAAGGGTAAGTTTGTATAACGATGTCTATTTTAAAAATTTATAGTTTTGGAAATATTAACGATTTAATATTTATCTATTCTAACAATACATTTAAGTATGGGTAGGTACGGGGTAGTTCGCTGTGACGACGCGTTTTGTTATCAAGGCCAACTAGTAGCAAAAGTAAGCCGTATCATAGAGTAAGGAAATTATAAGAGTTATCATGGAATAGCCGATTTAAGGACAGGTCATGCGAAAACTCCCAATATAATTTTATTCGTTTCCCGTTGAAATACGCCAGTTAGTCATTTCAGTAAGCTTACGTGTCTCCCCACCGCATATGTTACACGAGGCGAGGCTTCGGCCGACGCATTTAAAGTGTAAACTGGAAAAATGCCAAGCCTGCCGCCAAGCCTGCCGCAAAGCGGTACGAAAATTTTAGCATGCCATGGTTTCTCTTATCCGTAGGTATGTTACTTTATGACCGTATTTAAAAGCATTGTTAGAATAGATAAACATTAAATTGTTAATATTTCGAAACTATAATTTTTGAAATAGACATCCCTAACAAACTTATCGCTATTTTTAATGCCTAATAGGATAAGGTAAAAAGATGGGGTTTTTATTTAAAAAAATTGACTTTTAAGGTTTTTGTCGTAATAATTTTTAACGATTATTTTTGAACACTCTGTATTTATTAATTGTAAAAATTTCAATACAGTCTGCTAAAGTAGTTCTTTCTCTACGAGAAACCCAACCCCAACTTATATTAAAAGCTTTTGTTTAGAGGAAATTGATGGTTATGTAATGGGTTGCAAACATCATTTTTGACATAAAATTTAAAATAAGTCAAAAACGGTTGGACTTGGGTATAGAACATTATACATAAATTATGTTTAGAATTTTAAGCGGAATCTAAAAATAAATAATATATAGGGTGTTCCATTTAAAATAAGGAAGTTGACATTAACTTCCGGTATTACCGGAAGTCATAGAGCTGTCAAAATATTTTAGTTGTATGTCCTCCCTAACACTATATTGTTACCAAATTTTCAAAATGTTTCAAAGCTTACTTTAAGAGAAATCGATCGCAGCAGTTCCCGGTGGGACACTCTGTATAAGGATGCATTGTGTTATAATAATAAAAAATAAAATTTTGTTTTTATTTTTCTTTATGCTCGTTAAAAAAGCTTTCCTAACACGTGCTAAAGTGCCTTTTTTCTCCGAGTCGCCTGCGGAGAAGTGGCACTTTCAGCATTTGTAAGGAAATATACTATAAAAGCATAGGAAATTTTAAGTGGGTATACATATGTACATATAAATTAAGATATAATCGATTATTATGCCTAGGTGGCATGTAAGCCTATGCGTTTCTTAACATTTTATGTTTAAAAATATATGCACAAGTTATGATTCTGCACGAATATGTTAAGCAAATCGATTTTTATTTCACCTTGTGCTGCATTGCACTATAATGACAAAAACAATAAAATTTAGCATTGAGTCAATAAAAATATTTATTTTTAAAAACCTACCTACATAATATTATTTATCTAACCGATAAAAAAAAGGATAAAGAGAAAGATAATTAAAAACATTAAACTTCAATATTTTAAAGCCAAAAATATGAGAATAAAAGTGTATGACGAAACTTAAAAAAATGGCTTCGTTTAACCGGTAAGGACCGATTAACATTTTAAGAAATAATGGATTGGTATAGCCAGGCAATATACTAAATATAACTAAATGATTTTACAGTGGCGGCTTGTGACATTTTTAGTGGGAAGGCACAAGCAAAAAATATAAATAATTGAAACTTACCTCCTATTAAAAAAAAAAGTCTATTTGCCTATTTTTCTTACTGCAGAATACTTCGATCACTTTATTTGTGACCGAAACCCACAAATCCATATTTTTTATAAATGTTCCTATTAAAAACTCTGTTGTATGTCCTAATTTTACTAGTAGATAAAGAATTTATTTGAAGATTGAAAGTAGGTCTTCCTTTTTGTTTAATTAAAAGTTTCTGTTCGAGGGCGTAAAATGGCAGTTGTACGCCCTAGGGCAAAAAAGTATCAAGAACTCTCGCATTTATAAATTTATAAAACAATAATGAAATTAAATAATAGCATATTTTTTTGGTAAAACAACAATTTATTTTATTAAACATATGTTAAAAGTATACTGGTTTTATTTGAAACATTAAAAGCTGGCAAATTTTCTTCTAACTATAGAGAATGCTGTATAATAATTTAAGTCGTACAAAAAAATATTATTTGCACCTCTGGCGTAAAGCAGTTTTACGCCCACAGCTGATTGTTGCCCTCGCAGAGCAGCAACTTTCAGCCGCGGGCGTAAAAGTGCTATGTCTACTTAAGTTCGCACCATAGAGAAAACTTTTTTATTTTTAATTTAAGGAAAAAAGTTATTCTTTATAGAAAGTTCTGCATGGTCTAAAACCTTAAATGCAATCATCAGATATTTATTTTTTGAAGTGGTACGAGGTACATATTATGTTAAAAAATATTAATTTTGCTCAAGAGGAAAGTACCTTTATTTTTCATAATATAAAAAACTTTTATTAAGAAAGGATGTTTAGAAATGAAATTAACATTTAAATTTACAAACAAAATTTGTTTATTTTCAAGAAAAAAATTTTATCCATTTTTTGCGTTAAGAGTGATTTTTTTATTACATTTTTGTACGTTAGTGCATACTTATTTTAAAATGTAACATATAAGTAAGAATAGGCTAAGAACTATTAATAATTAATAGTTTAAAAATCTAAAAAAACACGCTTTAATATGCAACCGAACTAAAAATTAGAAAATAATTTTTCATTAAAAAAAATATTGTCATTTCATAGTAAAAAGCGTGGGGTGCATTTTACTATTTTTCATAACTTTTCCATCATAGATATTGGCAAATATAATAATTATAACATTTAATATATTAAGCACCCCACGCTTTTTACTATGAAATGACAATATTTTTAATGAAAAATTATTTTCTAATTTTTAGTTCGGTTGCATATAAAAGCGTGTTTTATTAGTTTTTTAAACTATTAATTATTTTTCATTTTTAGTTCGTTATATCAATTAACTTTGCTACTCTTGACAAAATGGCGAAAAAATTTTTTAGTGAACAAGAGTAGCAAAGTTTGAAATGTTGCCAACAGATGGCAACCCACTAAAATTTCTTCGCAATTGAGTAGCAAAGTTTGGAATGTTGCCAACAGATGGCAAAGAGTAGCAAAGTTTGAAATGTTGCCAACAGATGGCAACCCACTAAAAATTTCTTCGCAATTGAGTAGCAAAGTTTGGAATGTTGCCAACAGATGGCAACCCAGGTGTTGTTTTTATAATATAATGGATTTTTTTTTCCTGGCGATCAAAAACAAGAAAACGGGATACTGTTTGCAGATTATTGCATTGTCATGGGTCCTTAATACGTGTGCAAAGTTTCAAAGAAATCGAATAGCTGGAAGTTGGTTAAAATTAGGCTCAAAGATTCCGTTACATAGATAGCCAGATGGATAGATAGATTGATAGTTACAACCCAAGTTAATAAAAGCGTGTTAAAAAAGCGAAAAGTCGCAGAAACGCCCCTTAGAGCATAAAAATTCTTAAAAGTGTTTTTCTTTTAAATTAATTACCTTTTAAATAAACCAATTCGTTTATTTAAAAGGTATTTTAATTCTAAAGATCTTTTCTTTATAGAAATTTTCGATATTATTAAAAATAAGGGTAATTTCCTCTTTGGCAAAATTCTCATTTTTTGACATACCTCGTATACCACTGCAAAAAATTATTATCTGATGATTGCATGATAGGTTTTAGACATGCAGAACTTTTTATAAGGAAAAACTTTTTTGTAAAGTTAATAATAAAAATAAAGTTTTTTCATATGGTGCGAACTTAAGTAAACAAGCTCTATATGCATAAATTTAGAGTCGTAGTAGTCGAAATGTTATGTAAATAATATATCCCCTCAAGAAAGGACAGTATTTTCTATATTTTCCTCTAAGGAAAAAAGTACTTTCATGTTTAGTGACGAAAATAAAAAAAAGTTACGCGAACGGCTCCGCAAATGCTAAACTTCCATTCATTTTCACCTCTAGAGATGAAAATAAAAATTAATATTCCTGTAAAATATGCTTCGTTCTAAAAAGGGCACAGTGCAAATTTCGCTATTTTCATTTGTGGTCGTAGGAAGATAGTATTTTGACTCTAATAATTTGTAAAATAATGCTGTCATTGTCAGAGTAACAAATAATAAGATAACGTGTAAATAATGACGTTTTATTAGAAAACTATGCGAATAAATATGTCATCAGTGTAATTTAATTTAGATACAAGTTTACCTACTTGCTCTTAAAACCAGCAATAAGTCAATTATTTTTTAAAACATTTGTATTTTTAAAAATTATGATGGTAATACAAATTAAATATTTTTTAAGCAAAATAATATCATTGTTTTATACCTTTTACAGCAAAGGCATAATATTCAACAAAAGGCCGTTTTTTAATCTGCTTTTTTATTGTGTCCGCTGTGTTTATTTAACTGTTTTTATTTTAATATTAACATATTTTATAAAATAAAAATATCTTCAAATTTAAACATAAATTCTGTATTTTTCCTGTTCAAAGTTTTGATAGATGATTTGAAATTTCATATTTATTTTAAAACCAACAAAATACCGTAACCATAAAATCATTATTTTTTTAAAGAAATTAAACAACAAAAATATAAAATACTGTTTTTATACTCCTTTTAAAATAAAATAAATTTTAAGTAACAAGCATGTTTTTGTAAAATTTATTTGTTTTTGATTGAACGCTTATTCTACCATTTTATTTTTCCAGTAGAGAAATTATTTTAAATAAATAATGTTAATATCTGTTTGTATTTTCTTACAAAATAAATTGTTAAATTAAATCTTTAAATTGTAAACAGTACAATATTACAAAGAAATTAAATCTTATTATATTGTTGGAGATATTTAAAAATACACTGGATTTAGAACTACTATTAAAAAAATTAAAAGTAATAAAACAATAACAAAATATTCAAAAATATGCCGTTTTAAAGTTTAGGAACATCACATGCATAATGTGAACAAATCCAACACTTAATAAATTATATATATTTTTATGTTAAACGATTTAATTGTAAAAAAACAAAAAATAATTCGGTAAGTCCTAGCTAACTGATCGCACCAATCTTCTCATCAATCTGGGGTATTGATCAGATAAATAATAAAACCGTTAGTAGTAGCGTATCCAGAGTAAATATTATGATAGAAATTACAAGTGCCAAAAAATTTTATTATTTATCTGTTCAATACCTCAGATTGATGATAAGATTGGTGCGATCTGGTAGTTAGGACTAAATTATTTTTAGCTTTTAGTACAATATAACTATTTAACATAATTTTTCTTTATATATAATTTATTTTTAAGTTTTTAGTTTTGTTGTTAGTTAATACTTCTTACTCTATTACGTTCATTTAATCCCTTACTATGACTAACCAGAACTAACCAACGATTTTTTATTGAAGTAGTTGTGAAAATATGTAAATCGACATTTTGTGTCAGCGGCCATCTTGGATTTACTATCATAAAGAATGTATTATATTGTATTGTTATCAGGATTAAGAGTGAGTACTTTAAGATCGATCATTGGGGGAAGGGGGTGAAATTTAAATTACTAAATTTTACCCAAACAAATATTAAATCACAAATAAGAAATAAATAGGCCAAGGTAAATAAAACCATTTAAAAAAATGATTTTTATTTTATTTTTCGAAGCTTAGACTATTATACGTTTTTTTTTTAAATGCCCTATGATTGCTATGATATCACCAAATTATAAACAAAAGTTTATACACCTGATAATAAACACATTATTTTGACTAAACAGTTTTAAGTGTAAACCTAAATACTAAAATTACTACCACATGTATTCTCGCATCCAAAATATCTTGTTATAAACGTTAACTCTTAAGTTAAATTATTATATAGTCTCAAAATTTGGTTTGACTTGCAATGTTCATTTAACTCAGAATTTGTGTTTGCTATTAAAAGTTCCCCATATCATGATGAGAGCAAACAAGCTCCCTAAATTTAAGAGGAACTGGTCCCCAAGTAATTTGTGGGACTTAATTGGAAGCATATCAGATTTTAATAGCTTTACTACAGAGATAAAATAAAACGGTAGCTATAAGCACACCATGTAACAGGCCTATTTCTAAATTGTTCTAATTTTTTATTTTTTTACTGTTTATGAGGTTTTATTACTTATTTTTAAATACTTTATTTGATAAAGAATTGTGTGTATCGTAACTAATTTCTAACTAAAAAATGAACTAAAACGCATATAAATAATTTTGAAGGTTGCTTCATTTGGCCTATGCGGGGTCGATGTGAAGAAGGGAATAAAAGATAAATTGCTCATAAGTTGCACTAGTGGCAACTCAAAAACATGACTTTTGTACAAGAATAGGTATAAATAGAAAATACACATTCTTATCAGCAGCAAAACTGCACAGAAAATATGAACTTAAAGGTAATCTTTGTTTAGGCAAAATAAAGCCTATCCTCCTAGCCCTCCTATTTATTTACCTTAGCAATAAAAACTTCAAACCCATCAAAACATGATATTTTGAGTTATGTAGCAATTATAGCCTATAGGGTGTCCAGTAACTCTATTGACAACCTTAAGGGGTGATTCATCAATGAAAAATATTAACAAAACATTGTATGAAAAATAAATATATGTTCTGAACGTCCTAACTTTTGAACTACAGTTAAAAATTTAAAAATAATAATAATGTAATATAGTATTTTACCGAGATACAACAATTATAATGTGTTAATTTAATAAACTAACTACCTACAGATAATATTTCGTTCTATCTTAAACTTAAATCAAATAATTATTCTAATCAAAAAAAAAAAAAAAAAATATGGGCAACTTGTAGAAAAAAGATTTGCGAACCCTTGCTGGTCGCTAGACCCGGTTGCATATTTACATTCTCTACCATTATACAGATGAGTGCCATTCTATAGCGTAGTATAATATGTATACTTAAAACGCGCATATGGTTTCTCCAAATCATACCGCGATACAGATAAGCGTCAATCTATAATATAGTAGGATATAAACAAAGTTTATTTTTAAAGTGACCTTTATTTCTTATGGTCTATTTCTAACCTAACAAAGTAAACATATTTCAGAAAATAAAACTTACACGTAATATAAAAATTAATGCGATTTCTGGTTAGTTTGATTCAAGCTAATATTCACTTCCAGATTTCTCAAACACTTCCGTTTTTGAACGATACTGCCTTCGAATTTTGTTGGCCTACCAGCCTGAATTCTTTTTGAACCTGCAGTTAGCCCTGTTCTTTGTTTTCTGCGACTAGTTGATGTTGGTTGTGTCTACCACGTTTAACTTTTTTATTTGATGTAAAAAATTTAAAACATTACCAGTTGTTTTTAATTTATTCATAACCATGTTTACTTTATTTATGACATTAGCTGTTTCTATGAAATCATTTCCCTTTAGAATTTTGACAACTTTTGCAAAATTTTGAGAGAGGCGGTTCAGTGCAGTATCAGTAACTTAACTAACAGTACTTAGATCGTTAACAGATGATGGTTCTTATACTTAAATAATTAATTAATTATTATCTCTTACCGTAATGACGATGTTGTGTCCGCCTTTAAAATGCGGGTCATTTTTATAGCATTTGGATTCACTTTCCTGAAAACAAATACGATTTTGGCACCGCATTCTTTATTTCTTATTCGAGTGGGACATTTTTTAAATTCTGCAACTTTGTTGAATTCATTATGACACTAAAACACTTTTTGTATTCAAATTTTTTTAGTGGGTAAGTATATCTAACTATCCAGTTAATTGTGGTGCCAATACTAAAATTGCGTATCCACCCGTCACACCACTCACTATTTGTTTGATTATCGCTATGGCAATTTTTGCTTCTTATAATAATACTGTAGTCGTTACAACTAACGTAATTATAACTTTCAATTATTTGCTCCTCATAAATAATATATTTCAAGACATCTAGGTTTGCTTCCATCGCAATAGTTTTTAACACGCTTTTATTAGCTTGGGCTGTAACTATCTATCTATCTATGTAACGGAATCTTTGAGCCTAATTTTTACCAACTTCCAGCGATTTAATTTCTTTGAAACTTTGCACACGTATCAAGGACCGGATGACAATGCAATAATTTAAAAACAGTATCTCGTTATCCTGATTAGGACCGCCAGGATAAATAAATTCCTTTACAGATCCTCTGTGTCTCTTGACAAAATGGCGAAGGAATTTTTTAGTGAATAAACTGGAGCATTTATTTTTAAAAACTAATTGATATATCGAACTAAAAATGAAAAATAAATAATAGTTTAAAAAACTAAAAAAACACGCTTTTATATGCAACCGAACTAAAAATTAGAAAATAATTTTTTATTACAAAGAGTTTGTCCCTTCAGAATAAAAGCGTGGGGTGCTTAATATATTAAATGTTATAATTATTCTATTTGCAAATATCTATGAGGGAAAAGTTATAAAAAAATAGTAAAATGCACCCCACGCTTTTTAGTCTGAAGTGACAAACTCTTTGTAATGAAAAATTATTTCCTAATTTTTAGTTCGGTTGCATATAAAAGCGTGTTTTTTAGTTTTTTTAAACTATTATTTATTTTATATTATTAACACAACAGAACTATTTACTACTATTTGAAAATCCTGAGCCGCGGTATAATTTGGAGTAGAAAAGAAGCGTATTGTAAGTTCATATCTTACTATGTTATAGATTGACGCTTATCTATATCACGGAGAAACCATATGCGCGTTTTAAATATACATATTATACTACGTATATAGAATAGCACTCATCTGTAGAATGGTATGGAATGTAAATACGCGACCCGGTTTAAGCCTTGTCCAGCAAGCTCCACCATCGACCGAAAATATCTCGCGTTTCTTTCATGTTATACAGTATACAATTTTTTATAGAGAAAATGCTAAGGATTTTTTTGTGATTATTTGTAGATTTGTCTTCCATTTTACAAGCACAAATTTTCAAACAAGCCCGAGAAACACATTTCAACATTTGTTGTACTATAAAATATCTAGGTACTTTTATTTTCTATTAAATAAAAATTTGTTTTATATTTTACTTTCTGCACATAAACTAAATTGATATACATATGCTTTATTTAAAAACAAATTACAATGCAGTAGTCATTTTTCATATTAAAATTGCCCAGTTGTTCAGGGCAGGGTGCGCAATAATTATATTTCAACAGTGCATTTCTCTCACGTTTTCAATTTTAAAAATCATAGTTTAGAAAATAAAGTTAGTGCGTAAATGATATATTTTAGACTGAATTTAATAGATGAAAATTTAAAAATGACCACTGGCCGCCATCTTGGGAAAAAATGTAATCGAAAGAGGGGTCGTGAGGTACTGCATTGTAAAGCT
Source organism: Listronotus bonariensis (assembly GCA_014170235.1). Lineage (NCBI taxonomy): Eukaryota > Metazoa > Arthropoda > Insecta > Coleoptera > Curculionidae > Listronotus > Listronotus bonariensis. The sequence continues at coordinate 27,775 of JACEGR010005937.1, read as the reverse complement.
CCTGAAAAGTACTTTTAACCCTAAAATATGAAGTAAATGCCTTTACCTACTACACAATAGAGGTACTTTAAAAATTACCTAAATACCTGAATCGAATGGCCATATTTCCGAGACTAATACAAATAGATAAACTTAATGTGATTTTTTTAACAATTTTTTTAGTGGTGTTATTATGTAAGGAACAAGCATGTATATTATTATTTTACCATTTTTGTAACCCTTGTGGTGGGAAGGAAGTCTGTGAGACTCGGCGCCTCGAATTAGGTTGTTGTTGTTTTTAAGTAGTAATTTAATTATCTTAATAAATTATTAATTTTACCCCATTTTTACCATGATTATCTTAGTATAACTTACTTTAGGAACTTGACAAGTTGTTATATTTTTATAGTATTTTAAAATAATAAGCCCTTCAGAAACAATTTTAATTTAAACGCCTTTACTGAAAACACCTCCTTATTTTGCAATTCCGTTGTGGTTAACGTTATTCTGAGACTGCGCAGTAACGCAAACATCATCCGTTATCGTTATTAACCATACCGGACTCCTTTAATTACAGATGAATACCGAAGAGCTTATCGTTATGGTTATCGTTATTGTTAAGCTGCGTGGTTGCCGGATTGTAGATATTTTAATATCAATTATTTAAGAAGGTTGAAATTTTAATGCCGTATTTATTAAAATATCATTGATACATAGGCTCTAATTAACGAAAAGCCCATAGCAGTAAGAAAAATAAAATAATGTAAAGAAATTAAAACATACTTGCATTTTTAAGGATGTTTTTAATCAGTAATTAATTTACATGTTACAATGTGGCACACTTGCTTTTTATTCTACTACCAAACCTAACCCTAATTTTTGTGTTTTGCTTTTTTGCTTATACTGTATTGTTTACAGCTAGCTTAAAAATGAAATCAAAAGAACTGTTAGCATATATTTAAATATCAATATAGAAGAATAAAAGTAAGCACTTACTTTTCGTTAACTTTAAAATCGGTGAACCACAGGCAAAAATAAGGTTATGTGTTGAAAGCGCAGATGCAAGATAAATTTCTTAAAAGAGGCTGCAAAATCTCTATCTAAAACTGCTGCCGTAATCACCGAACATCAACAAAGACCCGTAATCGTTATGCTTAATGACGATAACCATAAGGAGGCCCAAAAAAGTCTGTTATTTTAAGAGGTTAATTTTAGTAATTTATTACTATATGCTTTACTACTAATTACGCCTAGCTTACATTTTGTCTAAACCTATACATTTTATGGAGAAAATACTTTTTTTACCAATTTCCATTATAATCTTATTACCTTATCATGTTCATAAAACCTGCGGACTGTAGACAATATAAACTTTATATATAAATTTTAAAATTTATTTTATAACTTTATGCATACACGCGTCTTTCAGTAGAATTAGGTTATAAAGTTTGCTTTCAGCTTCAACATTTACTCCCAAAAACATTGTGTGGATTACTTTCAAAGTTTCTTATATTTTTGGTCTTTTAAGATTTCCAAATGTTGTTATTAGTTTTATTTGCATTTTATAGAGTGTTTTATCTACACAAACTTGTTTGGCCAAAAGAATATTATATTGTGTTTTTAATTTTTGTAAATTATTTAAAATTAGTATTTTTTTGTAAACCATGTCTGCCATGATGTTTTACCTTAACTTTTGATTAGTTTTAATAACACTTTTTTTTCTTTTATTGATTTTTTTTAACTTATGCAGGTTTGTGAAACAAAAGGTGTTGTAAACAAAGCCGTCAGAGCCCTCTTAGTTTTTGAGCTACAGGGCGATGTGAAATAAATGCATTTTTGGTACCCTTTAAATCTGATTTTGACTTTTTAAAGAGGTAAAAGCAGAATTCCTATATTACCTTTTACATAGAATACAGTGGGGTAGTTGGAAATTTTATAATAATATTGTGTTTAAAATATTGACTAATGATAAGTTTTTATAAATTTACAACTCTGTATATTTGTCAAAAAAATAGTGTGTCTTATTACAAGCTTTTTAAAAGAGATATGTAACACTCCTTTGGAGACCTGCAGATTAAGAATTCAAGCTGCAAGCTATTGCGTCCTGCTATCAATAAATTATATATAAGTATATTGTAATTTTTATTTCATCTCTTTTGTCCTGCTTTGTCTAAATATTAATTGCACTCCAAACCATTAAAAAATTATAATACCTTTTCGCATACCATATTGACTGGGCGAAATCCGTGGCTAAATGCAGCGGTGGTTTTAATGCTCTGACATTAATTAAGTCTGTTGTAAAATTAAGGAACTTCAAATCAAACGTAGTTTCTAATAAAACACACTTTTTATAATCAAAAAAACTGTTTTTACCCATAACGCATTATTTTCCCGAATGTTACTTATTAAAAGAATTTCAAAACCTTCCAGGGAAACGTGTAGATAAGCGATACAAACTTTATAAGGTCAATATGTGGCTTATGGTGGTTTTTGTCATTATAATAATATAGAAACATGGGAAAGAGCTAATGTAACAGTATAGCATCCATATCAAAATTACTAAATTTTTAAAATTGAGTAGTTTAACTTTTGTTATAAATGACTTAAAAGTACCGTCATAAAATAAAATAATTTTTAAAGGATTTTTTTGCGATTTTATAAAAAGTGACGTAAATCACATAATAGTAGTTTAAAATTATTTTGAATCTGAAATTCTGAAAATATGACTCATATGATAATTTTTGAATAAGTTTATGTAGACAGACATCCAAGCTAGTATGTACAGAAGCCAAATTTAACTAAAAGTAAAAGTTAAAAGCTATTTGTTTTTTTACTATTTACTAAGACTGCAATTGCAGCACATATGTAGCTGTAACTTAGCAAATCTCAATTTACAGGCATGATTTACAGGCATTTAACCTCAAAATATATCTAAAATGTCCATATTTATCTTTAAAACTAAAGTTCTACTGCTTGCTATTGGGTTAAAATGTAGATCCATTCAGAAAAAAATAAATATGGCTGTTTACCATTTTATTTTTTGACTTACCCCCTGACCATATAAAATATCTGCTGGCTTACCAATAAATTAAAGAAAATTATTTTTTTAATTTTTTATCAAAGAGCACATATATCTTGTATGCAAAATTACATTCAGAAATTTTAAGATTGAGCTATTAAAAAAAGATTATTTATAAAAGTATTTTTTCCTTGTGACTTTTGATATTTATATCTATCTTTGGAGAATTTTAAAATTAAATTTAAGTAATACGCAATGTAAATTTAAATTCCGAACACAGCTCTCAACAAATAAAACCCAAAGTTCATATCGCTTTATGTTTGGGATCACGTTACATGGATTTTAGCATAAAGGTAAAAATACGTTGGGGTATTCCTCATGCATTATCCCACATAAATGTAAAGCCAAAGAGCATCGTACGGATTCTAACCAGGTCTGACTAGAGGGCGTTAAAAGCATTACAAACTACCGGGGCCCGGACTTAAGGGGGCCCGTAGTGTTGCAAGCAACTTATTATTTCTTACAAATATTTCTTATAAATGAGTTGAAGCAATAAAGTGGACTTTATAATAATAACTCTTTTTAAAACCCTATTTAGAGGCGTTCCTTTTGAGGTGTCTACCACAAATATTCATACCGTCACATGCGAGAGGAGCTTTACTTAACCCTGTCAATCTTGGCATGTTTCCGGTGTCCGAACTGGTCGAACGCGTCACATTTTTTGCCGGCCAAGTTTACCACACAATGTTTTACATGCAACTTCTAAAACATCTCGCCCAAGAGTGAGTAGGGTTGACAGCCACAAGACCCAACCAATACGATAACCGAAACATGCTCGATTCTGACCCCCTCTATGGTTTTCTGGTCTTCACCATTTTTGGACACAATGGTTAAAAGTTGCACATAAAACATTGTGGTAAACGTTTTTCGACAGAAAATATCACGCGTTCGCCCAGTCTGACACTCGAAATATGTCAAAATTATCAGACTCGGGTCAAAGCTTCGCTTCCATATATGGCGGTATAAATGTTTGCGGTAGACTCGCCGCTGGGAACCCCTCTCAATAGGTTTTAAAATGTTTATTTTTATTGCTGGCCCGCGGCACTATATCTGATTTCGACCACTTTAGGCAGGACAACAAAGAAATCATCTAATTCTCTACTGGTTCAACAACACAGCCCCAACCAGCAAAAAAAAAAGTTAAAGGTCCGAAAGACCAGACCATGGTATTTTTTTGTTTTTGGAGAAGCTGAATCCGAATCTGGGGTCGGTTTGACCCCATCAGGTCAGGGTCAAGGTCTCTTTCAGGACAGATCATCAAAATTTATCGAAAAGGGACCACAATCGTAATATTTTTTATGTTTTGAAATCGCTTGAATCCGAATCCGGGTCAGTTTGATCCCATCAGGTCACGGTCAGAGTCATTTCGAGGTCAAATCATTAAATTTTATTGAAAATAGACCAAGAATCATGGTGACATTTATGTTTTGGGAAGGACAGAATTTATGGTCAATTGACCTCATAAGGTTAAGATCAAAGTCATATAAAGGTATTGACCCCTTTTTGGATTAAGCGACCCCAAAAACATAAAGGTGCGTTAGTGGTCTATTTTCAATCGAACTTTGATGATTTAACCTTGACCAGATCCTTGACCATGACTCCGACTGGGTTCAAACTGACTCCGAATTCTGTGATTCAGCTGACCCTAAAAGCAAAACATAAAGATACCACGTACGTAGGTCTATTTTCGTACAATTTGCATGATTTGACCTTAAAATAACCTTGACCATGACCTGATGCGGTCAAACCGACACCAGATTCGGATTCAGCGACCCCAAAATATAAAGATACCATGGTCTAGGCTGGGCAACCAACTTTATTTTATGGGGCTGTGTAATTGTTTAATTTTGGTCAGGTTTAAACACTTCTTTCCTTCGTATCACACTGTTGGAATAAGTCTCTGAGTTTCTAGGTGAGTCCCAGATCGTTGCTCTTGATATATCCAAAGCTTTTGACCAGGTCTGGCATGCCGCACTTAATAAACTTCCTCCTATGGTCTTTCAACTAAACTCTGTACTTGGCTCTCTAGTTATCTATCTGATCGACGTATATCAGTTATTGTGGACGGCCATTCTTCAAGCTTTCACCAAGTAAATGCTGGAGTCCCTCAGGGCTCAGTTCTGGCACCAACATTGTTTCTTCTTCACATCAACGACCTTCTCTCGTCCACAACTAATTCCATTCATAGTTTTCGCCGGACATGATAGTACCCTTCTTCACTCCAGTTTTCGAGGTTCCTAAACCCATCACTAAACCTGACTTTGAAATACAAACGCAGAGCGATGCAGATATCTCTTTCTGCAGGATCTTAATCTTAATATTGGATTGGGGCGCTAAAAATCTCGTCCATTTTAATGCATCCAAAACACAATCATGTTCCTTTGTCGCGAAAAAGAGTCATCAAATACTCATCCTCTACTTATGAGCGGCCAAGTTTTACAGAGCAAAGACACCTTCAATCTTGTGGGCGTCACATTTGAAAGTAACCTTAACTGGCATAAACAACATTGTATCTATAGCCACGGCAGCTTCAAAAAAGCTTGATTTCTCTTCGAGCCAAAAGTATTTTTCCCGCTTCTAATTTATACACTTTATATGTGTCCCAAATCCGACCTCCCTTGGAATATTGTTCTCATATTCTGGGTATGTGCGTCCTCCACAACTCCTAAGCATTCTTGATTCTATTCAAAGAAGAGCTATTCGTCTCATTAATGATCCTTCACTACAGAAAGGCTTTCCTCCTCTTGCCCATCGTCGGGTTGTGGGGATTTATCGCTTTTTTATAGGTACTTCCATGGCTTCTGCTCTGGAGAATTGTCCAGTATAGTTCCTCCCACTTGCGGTTCCCGGGGCCTAGAGAAACCAGTGGTTCCGCGCGCAGTGGCGCGATCCCTTATACGGTCCAACTCGGGCCAGGCCCCCGAACTTCACCTTGCTCTCTGTTCTTTTGTCCCTAGAGTTTCTAGAAGTTAGGAACCTGCTGCCCACGGAGGTCTTCCTACCCCCCAAATCTTCAAGTATTTAAATCCCGTGTCAACAAACTCCTCTACCTCGCTTAAGACACCCACGGTACGTTAGTTACAGCCTAAACCGGAAGTTACATAGAAAACAACTGATTAGATAAATGTACACATAATTATGCCAAATATCAAAATACTAAGAAATTTAATTTTATGTCTAAAAGATAAAAAGGGAAACACCCGGTATACACTCACTATTGTTTAATTAACCACGAAGACAACCCTGTAGTGGCCTAAAAATGGCTTTGAGAGCCCCAAAAATAAAGTCTAATTAGTCCAGTTTTAAAAAAGCAAAAATGGTAACATTTTTGTAACATACTCTACCTATTCCCACAGCAATCACAGAGTAAGTCATTTGTGTAATACACAAAATTAATGTTATGTGCTTAAAAATACCGAACGCCGCAAAATTAAAAATAATTTACTTTTACGAATAAAAACACTATATAATTAGGGTCTCAATAAAAGGTTTATAAAATTTTAAGGCTTTAAAAAGTATAACGAATATAGACAGGAATAGGAAGGGATATAGGGATATTGACTCTATTTACACTTACACAGGGTGTTACAGAATTTTATTTAGAAAAACATGGCTGATCTACCACGTGAAATTTATAAGAACAAAAGTTATATAAATTTGGGTCCGCAACTCCTTGTTCTTAGGATACAGGGTGTTAAAGTTTTAAAAAACAATAGTTTTTTAATTATTTTAAATGTCCTTACCCAATTGTGTTTTTGTTTGGCAATTTATCTGTACCTTAATTACATTTAATACGTCCAGTGGCGTCTCGAGAGGCAATTAAAGAAATATTTCTAACAAAAACGGTGGGCCACTGACTGTGTAAATATGTTTAAAATTTTTGGGCGTTTTTGGTTAATCAAATAAAAATACAGCTTCTCAACGCTCACGCTCTGTATCGTGACCGAGACCTTATGTCTACAATTTTATTATTTAGAAGAATCTGAATCTCCGAGAATTAATATAATTAATAGAAGATAATTTTTATAGTTTATTTAAATTTTAAATATGTTTTTTTACAGTAAAAATATTCTAACCCTGGGTGGACAGCGTTATTGAACTTATCGGGCATCTCCGCCCGTTGGAAGAGTCTTAAAAACATAAAGTTTTTACTGAAAACGTTAACTTACTTAAAAATTAGGCATATCTTAATATAAACAATAGATTTAAGCAATTAACGACGTTTTTGTTTTTTAATAGATACTTATATGTTACTAACAATTCAGAACAGGAATTTGTTTAGGTAGGCGGGGCATCCCGGACTTCCCTAAGAAATTATATTTTATTTAAGCCGATAAGATGGTTATGTCACAAAAAAACAATCGAATATATAGATCATTTAGCAATAGTGTAAACTTAATAAATATGTAATGCAATAGCAAGTTTAACTTAATTAATAATAAACGAATTTCTTATGACACGGGTATTTTTCCAGACAGCTGGAGAGCTGCACGTGTCCAGCCTATTCCCAAGAAAGGATCTAAATCTCTTCCATCCAACTATAGACCCATTTCACTCCTCTCAATCCTTTGTAAAGTAATGGAGAAATCCGTTAACTCGCAAACTCTTAGGTATTTAGAAAAACATAAAATTTTACATGACAGGCAATACGGATTTCGTCACAAGAGATCTACAGCAGATCTTATTTCCTTCGTTTCACACAACTGGAACAAGTCTCTTGAGTTTCTAGGTGAGTCCCAGATCGTTGCTCTTGATATATCTAAAGCTTTCGACCAAGTCTGGCATGACGCACTTCTTAATAAACTTCCCTCCTACGGTCTTCCAACTAAACTCTGCTCTTGGCTCTGCAGTTATCTTTCTAATCGATGTATATCAGTCATTGTTGATGGCCACTCTTCAAGCTTTCACGAAATTAATGTTCAGTACTAGCACCAACTTTGTTTCTTCTTCACATCAACGACCTTCTTTCTTCTACAACCAATTCCATTCATAGTTATGCTGACGATAGTACCCTTCACTCCACTTTTCAGGTTCCCAAACCAATCTCTCAACCCGACTTGGAAAGCAAACGCAGGGCGATGCAGATATCTCTTTCACAGGATCTCAATTTGATATTGAATTGGGGCGACAAAAATCTCGTTCAATTTAATTCATCCAAAACACAATCGTGTTCCTTGTCGCGAAAAAATCATCAAACACTCATCCTTTGATTATGAGTGGCCAGGTTTTGCAGAGCGGGGACACATTTAACCTTGTGGGCGTCACATTTGAGAATAACCTTAACTGGCATAAACACATTGTATCTATAGCCACCGCGGCTTCAAAAAAGCTTGGATTTCTTTTCCGAGCCAAAAGTATTTTTCTCCTTCCAATTTATACACTTTGTATGTGTCCCAAATTCGACCCTCTCTGGAGTATTGTTCTCATGTCTGAGAAATGGCATCCCCTACAACCCTCAGCATTCTTGATGCCATTCAAAAAAGGGCTGTTCGTCTTATTAATGATCCTTTACTTACTCAAAGACTTCCTTATCTTGCCCATCGTCGAGCTGTGGGAGATCTATCGCTCTTCTATAGATACTTTTACGGCTTCTGCTCCGACGAATTATTCAGTATAGTCCCTCCTCTTGCAGCTCCCAACAGAGAAACTCGTGGTGCCGCGCGTATGCATCCCTATACGGTTCAATTGGACAGGCTCCGAGCTTCCCATTTCGTTCGTTCTTTTATCCCTAGAGTTTCAAGACTGTGGAACCTACTGCCAGCGGAGGTCTTTCCTTCCCCCCAAATCTTCAAGTTTTTAAGTCCCGTGTTAACAAACTTCCTCTTACCCTGCTTAAGACACCCACGGTACGTTAGTATTTAGGCTTTCAGCCTTCGTGGATTGTCCAAAGATAAAAAAAAGTGTAAACTTAATAAATATCTAATGCAACAACAAGTTTAACTGTCGATCTCAGAAACTAATAACTTAAAAAAAGCATTTCATTAAAAAATGTGTCGGCCTAAAAAAATCCTTCGCTAGTTTTTTTTTTTTTTTTTTTTTTTTTTTTTATCTTTGGACAAACCACGAAGGCTAAAAGCCTAAATACTAACGTACCGTGGGTGTCTTAAACAAGGTCGTATCTTCTATAGTAAAAAGTTACTAAGGGTGCCGACTTAACTTTATGTCATTAAAAAATATATTCTTGGTCGTTGTTATTTTTAATCAATATACTTGTCTTTGATCCAACATGTAAATAAAATTGCATAATAATAGAATATATATTTTTAAAACATTGGTTTTTCGCGACATTGACCAAGGCACAAGGCCGTCCCATTTATAACTTTTAATAAGTAGGACTAGCGCCAAGAGCTGCTATGCAGGTTCTATGTATCTATATTATATCAAAAATTTATTTGTTAAAAACACAGTGACAATAAAATAAGTTAATTAATTAATTTCTTAATTTTATGAAATAAAAATAAAATAATCCGCAAAAATTTAAAAATAAAAATAGAATTAATTAAATACAAAAATATTTAATATTTACTAAGAACAAAAAGTGTAACAAAAAAAAGTTTTAATTTTGCTTAACTGTTACTGTATTAATCAGTTTATTTTAATTTTATTATATATGTTGTCTTTACCTTGACAAAAAATAACCGGACAAACAAAATATTGTTTAAATTTAATCCTAAATAACTTTTTGGTTTTGTGACCGATTTAAATTATCTTTTGGTCCAGTTGCAGCCCCTTCTTCTAAAATTATTATTTAATATGGGGGTTGCAAAAAGTTTTTTTAAGATTAGGTGTTATACAGGGAGAGGTAAATGTTGCATTTTGATCCAAAATTTCGCTCTGTGGAATAATTTAACGTCACAATGTTTTACTAGTGTATTGGATTTTAAATCCCCATCTTTTCTTGCCATTACCTTTTTTATTTATATCAGTACCTCTTTTCTGAAACGAAATACAAATTTTTAAAGAAAACAATGCAATTTACCTATGATGGTCGTAATATACGCTACATTACGAAAATATTGGGAAAACTTGTTTTGTGTTGTGTGTTTGGATGGTCATATTTTTAAAACCTATAAAGATAACTATAAAAAATTATGTTTTTTTTTAAACGTGGTGATATAATTTACAGAGTGTTTTTTGAAATTATACTTTTTGTCGTACCCTCTATACCTTAAGAGATAACAAAAATCTAATTACTGAGTTAAAAACTACGAAATTAAGTTAACAAACCAGTTCTTTTATTTATTTTTTAACATTAAAAATAAATATTATAAGGAACTTTTAAAATTACAACTTGACATCCGATACACAAATTTTATTCTCTTATATAAAAATTTGTATTTCCTTTTAGAATAGAGCTACTAATATAAATAAAAAAGAAAATGTTAAAAAAGATGGAGTTTTAACATCCAATATAGTGGTAAAAATTGTGACGTTAAATTCTGGTCAAAATGCAACATTTGTCTCTCCTCTGTATAACAACCAATCTCATAAGTAATCCCCATATTAAATACTAATCTTGATCTCCCAGCGGGGAGACATATTTAGGTAGTAGTTATTTAAAAATAATGACCATGGTGGCACTACCGCGTTGTCTAAAAGGTGCTGTGAAATGCAAAATTGCATGTTTCAGTGCTTGGACAACGTTGACGGAACAGGGGAAATTATGGGTAAAACATCTAATAACCCGACACCCACGGTATCCTGTTATTTAGGCATAGGCCTTCGTGGGATGGCAAATAGAAAAACAAGAAAGGAGTAATAACTGAAACTTAAAACATACCCTTTAGTAGATGTTTCTGCATGTAGACTGAGAATAATATAACAATATTATTTTTTTAAACGATTTTTTTAATTAAATTTATTCCATTAAAAAGCCCTAACTATCCAAAAATAATGTTTGAGCATAATGGTGGGTTTACATCTGACATTTGTTGCATGATATTTATGTCAGACAGAAATTCTGGCTAATGTAAACAATAAAAAAAAATTATCGGATATAAATTTTTGATCACAACCACTTGACGATGGCTGAATACATTACGTGTGAGAGCCAAAAACCATAAATATAATGAAATAGAATACACTTTTGACCGTTTACATTAGCCAGAATTTTTGTCTGACATAAATTATCATAAATTAAGGATATGCTTTATATTGGTTAGGCGGATTTATTTATTGGATGGTCTTTTTGTTGGGTACACGCCTGGAAAGAATGGGACCGCTTCGGTTCTGGTCCCGGGGTATACGAGCTGTCCCTGTTCAGCCCTATATACCCCTATGAACTGGCCGGTCGCCTGAAATAAAATAAAGAAAAACCCCCAAAAACCCAAAAAATTCTAATTAAAAACGACGTTTCGATGGCAAGTCTGCCACCGTTGTCAAGTTAAAAATAAAGTTAAAAAAATAAAAATAAAAAATTAACTAATATTTAAATTAAAAATAATTAAAATTTTAGGCTCTTTTATATCGCAAACTGAAAATAGTTTGACATATGTGTCAAGAAAGTGCGTATACATTATTAAATAAAGATAATTGTGTAGCATCAATTAATTAATCATCAGTTAATTTAAATAAAACTTGGTTAAATTTGCTTGATACTGAAGTATCTTCAGGAAAACTAAAAATCAACTAACTTATCACCTTTTTGTCTAACAAATAATAAATACACCAGTTACTTATGTCACTCGTGACACATATGTCAAACTATTTTCAGTTTGCTATATTAAAAAGCCTAAAATTTTAATAATTTCTAATTTAAACATAAGGTATTTTCTTTTTATTTTTTAACTTTCTTTTTAACTTGACAACGGTGGCAGACTTGCCGCCGAAACGTCGATTTAAATTAGAATTTTTGGGTTTTTGGGGTTTTTCTTTTATTTTGTTTTAGGCGACCGGCCAGTCCATAGGGGTCAATAGGGCTGAACAGGGTCAGCTCGTATACCCCGGGACCAGGACCGCAGCGGTCTCATTCTTTCCAGGCGTGTACCCAACAAATAGACCATCAAATAAATTATTATGCAATAAATGTCAGATGTAAACCTACCTTAAGTTTCGTTAAGTAAACATTTTTTATATGATCGTGATTTCTTGCCACACTATAACATAAGTAATAAATTTTCTAAAATATATTTAAAAATATTTAGACTATTTTTACTACTTCAAATTATATTTTGTCATTTATCATTAAAATGAAAACATATTTCTCTATTCAAATATTTCCACCTTTGCGCAACACACTGCAGTACACTTATTGTATTTTTGTTTATACAAAGCATAAGGGTATGACAGTCAAACTAATAAAACTTTGTCAAGGATTCACCAATATAAATTTAGTTTTAGGATAACAGAAATACAATTTATTGGGTTGGTACCTTTAATTTGATTGGTTCAGGCTTTTTAATCAGCTATTTAAAAACGCTTTTTAGAAATGTTTAACTTTGTTAATAAAATAATTATCTATATATATATTATCTGGTCGTTTTACCGTTATTTATATTAACTTTATAAAATAAAAATATACCCAAAATAAAAATTTGGCACTGTTTTTCTTAAATTTAATTTTTTCAAGCAAGAGTAAATTTACAAAATAACTTACCTTTGTCCGTTACGTCACCGCCGACGCCGCATTAGATCCAAATAAGAAAACTAAATTTCACGAAAATTTCACTTGAAACTACGCGAGTTTTGTTGCTACTGTGGAAAACTAGGAAACTCGCGTCGTTGCCGAGGAAAAGCGCACTTCGACGCGCATCGCGACCGCACTGTCTCGTCAGTTCGACTAAGTGCCAGCGCCCAACAATACAAAACTTTTTGGATTTGGATTAGCTAAGCTATTGTTTTGGCTTTTAAATTTGGTGACACAATTATGTTTTGGTTTGTAGTGTCTATTTTAAGGTTTTGCTTTATAACGTTGCTTAATCTTTTAAAGACAAGGGCATATTTTGGTTTTTTGCCATTTGTAATAATTAGAAAATATTTAAAGAGCTTTTTGGAAGCTGCTATAAAAGTGTTATTTTTTAATCTCTTACAAAAGAAGCTTCAAAATCCAAAATACTGTTTGTTTAAGCAAAAAATAGTATGAGATTTATGTAGAAGGAAGTTAAATAATGGCAAACTATGAACGTAAAAACCTCCTTATTCAAGATGTTTCTAGTAAATTTTGCAGAGTGAAGCATACATATGTATTTTTAGGTGACATTTTTTATAATTTGTATTATCTAAAATTAATTTGAATGGTACGGTGTTTATTAGAATAATAATATTATATAATATTGTGTTCAAATTTTTACTTTACTTTATATATATATATACAAGGTACCCAAGACTATGGAAATGATTTAATATCTCAAAAACTAAGGGCGATAAAAACAGAGTTGTTGCAAATTAAATGGAGTCTCTTAAAATGATCTTTAGCCTGATCGTGAAAGTATGATTGATATTTTAAGGTCTAATTGACGTTTTTAAGCAGTAGACCCCATTTTTTATCACCGTGTTGGTATTGTCATATCCAGAATTTTCTCTAATATTTATTTCTGCAATAAAAAAAAGAGATATTCATATTAAAAAGTTAATTTCGCCAAATCTAAAATCAATAAAGGATACCTTGTTTTAATAAACACATCTTTTTAAACGGTTTAACTAAGCTTGACCTGATATATTTATTTCGGTCAAATTTGGTAATGGCCTTTTTGACGACATACCGATCTGCAATTTGGTAGACACTCTTAATCTTGATGACAATACAATATAATACATTCTTGAAAATTGTAATTTCAAAAGTACCGCCATACAAAATGGCGGATTACAAATTACTTCACAACAACCTCAATAGAGGTATCAAATAAAAGGTTTAAAAGTTTTATTGTTAGTTGATACTTCCCATTCTATAGAGTTCATTTATTTTAGAATTTGCTCTATTTTACTAGTCAAGCCCTTTCATTAGATATCCGTATTGAGGTAGTTGTGGAAAATATGTAATCCGCCAGTTTGTAGCTGCGGCCATCTTAGTTTTTTTATTGTGACCTCTATTTTACCAATTAATCCTTTTATTTGATACACATATTAATGTAGTTGTAGAAAATATTAACATTTGTGGCTGCGGCTATCTTGGATTTTAATTTTTGAAACAAATTCAATGGTGCAAGTAAATCATTGCTAACTTGATTGGTTTTGGAGATACAGAGTGTTTTTCAAATGTTATCAATTGAGTAGGCACTTGTAACTCGCTTGATATTAGATATAGAAAAAAATTGTAGATGAAACAGTAAGGGATTGTTTTGTAAAAGTCAGTGGCGTACCTAATTTTTTTCATTGACTTTTATTTGAAAGTTATAACACAAAGTTGTTTTTTTTTTAATGGAACACCCTGTATATTTTATTACTAATAAAAAGATTGCATTAAAAGTCGTAAAAATACTACATTTGTATATATTTAATTTGTCATAGTTTCGGAAATATAGCCATCGTCAGTCACCGAGTTCGATAATAAAATGGCATTTTTAAAATAATACACCCTGTATGTTTTATCACTATTAAAAACATTTTAAAGACTTTATCACATTTAAGACACTGGTCTCGATAGATTGCCAATGTTATAACCTGGAGTGAAACAAAAGTTACATTTCATGGGCGAAAAACCCGTTTTTGCGCAAGCCAGTTAAGGGTAAACGCTCCCGGCGCCAAACAAACTATCCGCATTATAGGAAAGAATTTGTTGACGACGTCCTGGTTTTCTGTTCGAAGTACGGTAGCTAATGAGCGTTACGGTCAGACCGCGAACGAAGAGTACGGGGTGTCGGTGTTTGTATTGTGCCACGGCTTTTAAGTTCGTTCACCCACTACGCGAGGTCGTAAAAATCCGAAAATGCTTCTTGCCACTGCGGATGTAAATGTAGGTTATCTATGATTTAAGATGATTTTCTCTAACCGTTTCGGAAATATGAGCTTCCACTCTTAGTGCGTTTATCTACTGTTGTTTAAAAATTTATATGGTTATTATTCCAAAACTATAAGAGATAAATATATGAAATGTGGTATTTTGGTAAATATACAGGGTGTTTTCGTTAAAAAATTATGATGATAGCCATATTTCCGAAACTATTAAAAATAAGTATATCAAATGTCGTATTTCTTATACCTTTAAGGAGACCTTTTAACTAATAATAAAATATACAGGATGTTCCATTAAAAAAACCCAACTTTGTGTTATAACTTGAAATTGAGTCAATAGAAAAAATATGGGTACGTTACTAAATTCTCACTTAAAAATCCCTAAAACTTTTCTATTTACGATTTTTTTCTATCTCTAATATCAAGCGAGTTACAAGTGCCTGGCCAAATTTACAAAATGTATGTATCTCCAAAACGAATCAAGTTAGACATGCTTTACTTACACCATTGAATTTATTTCAAAATTGAAATCGAGATTGCGCAATCAGCTTGTGAAAATAGCAAATAGCACACTGATTTCATGCATAGAAAATGCGTTTATATCACACTAGTGTTGCAAAGTACTTTACAGCACTAGTGTTGCAAAAGTACTTTACAACACTGGTGTGATACATATTATGATGTCATTCTAAAAACTGCTATTGGTTTTGCAAGTGACATATTTATTGTAGTGACAGTAAAAAAAACTTTTTATTTACCTTAAACGGTAGAACCCAAATTAGCGAAAATCATCTTATTTTATATTTATTAAAATTTACAGAAAAAATAAAAACATAAACAAAAATAGACATAACCACAAAAAACAACTT
This sequence comes from Listronotus bonariensis, assembly GCA_014170235.1. Classification (NCBI taxonomy): domain Eukaryota; kingdom Metazoa; phylum Arthropoda; class Insecta; order Coleoptera; family Curculionidae; genus Listronotus; species Listronotus bonariensis. The sequence continues at coordinate 11,959 of JACEGR010005937.1, read as the reverse complement.
TCACTGACTGGCACAGTGTTGTCAGGTAAGTAGATCAAATTAAAAATCTCCCTTCTACCTTTGAGCACGTACTTTATAGAGGCAGCCTTGCCGCTTGACCGTTCGACCTAAAGCGCCAGAGAAAAAAAGCCTATAGATCAAATTCCTTCCTCTCTTTCTTCGTGTACTCAAACAACTAGTTAAATCTTTTTTAATCCTAATTAAACCTAAGGCTAATACACACTTTATGAATCCACTTTCTTTTATCCATTCATAAATAGAATCAGACCCTTCCGACGTTGCCAAATGCTTTCCATATTTTGCATGGTAACTGACGTTTGGTAGTCGTTTTTCCTTACTTTTAGGACTTTAGGTTATGCATTTACAATTTTCATATTTTTTATATTTTTCTTAAAAATATGAGGAAAAACTGTTATTTTACTTAATTTTATATGTGATGTTCAGTTTCATTAACTCGTTTTACCAATTTTACCCCACCCAGCACCCTTTTCACTCCCCGGTCCCGTAAGTTTATTTACTGATATTTTTAAAAAACGGAATATTTTGGATATGCACCACTTACGTTTTATTTAGAAGAGTGTCTAAAATATGTAAGAATCGATAATTTTTAAAAAACACTTATAATAGCAGAAAACCGTATTAAACTATTAGCGTTATTACCTAACAAAACCATACAATTTTTTATTAAGTGAGGGCCTTTTTAAATTCAAAATGATAAAAGTTATATAATGCTTCTAGGTAGGTGATTTTCGATGTAAAAATATTGTCAAAACAGTATAATATAGCAGTGAGGAAAAGTATATATCACACTAGTGTTTGCAAAGTAAATATCACCCTAGTGTTGCAAAGTTCTCAATTGTTTTTATTTTTTCTGAACAGACAAACTTTAATTTATTTATTTTTTGGTGAATAATTTGTGGTCGTAGGAAAAATAGTGTACAGTACTCGTGTGAAAATGACTTTCTTACACTCGTGGGTTTGTCGCACTCGGCTAACGCCTCGTGCTACAATATTCCCACTCGTGTGAAATTAGTCATTTTCCACACTTGTAATGTAATATACTATGAAAAGGCGCCACCCTGTATTTCTTCTCAAGTTAAGAATAAACAACTTTTTTTTCTAATGACTAGTATCACGTATACTTATTAGGTGGTCATCCATTAATAATTACATAATTGGACACCTCTTTAATAAATTACATTTGTCAAAAAAATCACGTGGGTTTATATAATGTTTAAGAAATAAACTGCGATTATAACGACCTCGTGATGTATTAAATAATTGCTATAATATTAATATTGGCAAAAATTTCTATTAGCAAAGTTGTATGTGACCGGAATTTAATATGGCCTTATTATACAGGTTATAGAAATCCATTTCCTATTCATATTTATTTGTTTATATTTTATTTAAATAGATAAGTTGGTAAATATTTTATCCAGAAAGGTTAAAATTTTTAAGATATCTTGTTTTGTTTTATGTTAGGAGCATTTTTTTTTCAAATAAAGCCGGTCAACACCATATGTTAATAAAGTATAAAAACCTTTTTAATTTAGTTATTCTTATTTGGCAATTTATTTGGTGTGTATAGGCTGTCAGGTTATAAACTGCGTAACCGACTTTATGTGTAAAACTTTTATTATTTTATATTTTTTACATTTTAGTAGGTTCTATTAATTTTATTGTCGTTTTAATGTTTTTAATTGCTTTGTTTTTTAGTTTAATATTTGGTAAACCTTTTTTTAGTTTAATTTACAAGATGTAAAAATCTGATGAAATTAAAATCGAAATAAATAAATAGGAATACATGAACCATTTGTCTTTTACCAAGACTCATTTTAATATTATTGTCTTAGGAACCAAAAATGTTAAAATATACAGAGAGTTCCGTAATATGAATAATAATAAGATAATCTCATTCCATTTACCTATACCAAGTCCCATATTGATTTGTCTAATATTCTAGGACAGGGATGGCGAATCAATTAGTGTATTCCTTTTACCTTGTAGAACCGTTCTGAAACGTTCTCTGAACTGTCAATAGTGTCAAGAACAGTTCTACAACATGAAAAATGTCAAAAAATTGTAAAAGGAACACTTATGGTGTCGTTCCGGGCGGTTCTGGAGCATAAAAGGAATACAGCAATTGACACGCGTGTCATTATAGGCACTGGTTCCAAAATTTATTATGCACTACGAAAAAAGTGTTAAAAGCATGTAAAACGTCGGATCAAGTGTAAATTCGTAAAACGACCGCTTCAGCGCCAAATCGGGAGGGGCGTAAATTTAAGGTGAAAATAAAGTAAAACTTTGCTGTTCTTAAATTGTTGGGTAGTGGTTTTAGTGACTGGGCTTGTAATAAAATGGACTTTATAATAAGAACCTTTTAAGTAGGTTCCTTTTGACGTGTCTACCACGAATATTCATACCGTCATATATGGAAGCGACTCTTTAACCCAACTAGTAAATTTTGACATGTTTCGGGTGTCGGACTAGGGCGAACAAGTCATTTCTTTTGTCGGACAAGTTTACCTCAATGTTTTCATGCAATTTTTAAACATTGTGTGTCTTAAAGGGTCTATGGGGTGGGTCAGGGTTACAGGTCACAGAAACCCATCCCAGTCTGTCTCTCTTTCCATTTAAGATTTTAGGGGCAAGTCTTAGCCCTGCTAAAGGGTTTGCAGTTTAGGGGGTGAAACTGGCCAAAAATGTTTCCTCATAAAATTAAAAATTGACGGGATCGAGCATTTTTGGCACAATGTTTAAAAATTGCATGTAAAACGTTGTAACGTTGGTAAGCTTGTCCGACAAAAAAGTGAAGCGTTCGCCCGGTCCGACACCCGAAACATGTGAAATTATCAGTTTCTTTACGAAAGGACTTTTTTTGCCTTTCAATTTTTTACGATCAAAATTTTGCTTTCCCATAAACAAAATCTGTCGTTGCCATCTCTCTGCTCTAGGAGTTATGGCTAGGGATGAGCAACGATATATCAATTATTTTTAAATATCGATATATCAGAAATTAAGCTTACTCGATATATCTATATTGAATATTTTTAATATTTGTGTTAAATGGAAACAAAATTTACAAGCGATTTTTTTTTTTACCTAAATTTTTTTTTTTAACTGTCAAAAATATTGTACAGTAAAATTAAGAAAAAAAAGCATCAATGTAATTTTTACTATTATGCCGTATTTGGTTACCCACTACCTGTGTGAAAAAAAAACAAATAAAAAGAATTATGTTAATATAAAATAATGTATCGATATATATCTCTCTCAAATATCGATATATGGCTCTTCGATATATCGAATGATCGATTTTGCCAAAGCGATATTTATCGATATCGATATATCGATGTTTTTTTAATTTGACAACTCATAGTTATTGTTTGTCTAATAGATTTGTTTACACCCGGTAGATGATATTGTCAAAAGAACTATAAATTAAAAAAACACTATCTTTTTAATTATTATGTATTCATCAGATGGCTCTATAAAAAAGGTATTCTAAATTAATTGGAATGTTTCGTTGATATACTCCGCTGTTTCTAATTTCTTAATAATTGTTATATGATCTCCATTCACCAAGAACACGGTATTTGCTTGAAATACTGAAAAAAGAAATAAATACAATTTTAATTTTAATAAACCTAAACACATTAATGTTTGCAAATTTTGTTTTATTAACTAAGAAATTTTAAAGCAAAAAAGGTATAGTAAAGGAGAATATTCATTTCTTGCTTTTAGTATATACTCTTGAAAAAAAGTTCATAATGACACACATTTATTAAGAATTTAATTAAAAGTTATTAAATTTGGGGCTTTCAATTAGGTAGCACTAATATTGAATTTAACATAAAAAACCTTTTAGTAAATTATTTTAAAATCTTTTTTAAATATATACTTTAAAAACCTTAAACCATTAATTCCAAGAATACATTAACGGTGGTATTAATATTTAAAACATTAATTTAGATTAAAACTTGTAACAAAAAACATAAAAGTATTTGAACACATAGGGTGCTCTTATGAAAGTACCTTGTTCTTTTAAATTATTTGTGCTTCAAAAATCAAATCCAATGACATTATAAAGTTGAAGTCATATGGAAAACTTTTTATTAATAATTTTACAAAAAAAAGTTAGTGCTTATAAAAGAATTCTGCATGGTCCCAAACCTTAAACGCATCCATCAAGTATCAAATTGCATCCGTCATCTACGCGGTTTGCCCAAAAATGAAATTTTTGCTCAGGGTAAAATACCTGTATTTTTCTAATATGAAAAGCTGTTATAACAAAAATATGTTTAATTAAAATTTACTTTCAAATATGCAACATTGTTTATTTAAATAAAAAAAACTTTCTTATTGGTTTTCTTTGCTAATAGTAAAAATTTTAGTTTGTACAGGGTGGCTCGAATTCGACGCTCATCATTGGGATTTCGCAAACCGTAAGAGATACAGGATCGGTTAAATGAAGGCAAAGTTGCGCAATTTGATGCTCAATAAAATGCCATTTTGCGTTTTTAAAAAATTCCAGTACTTCCGAAGATATTCGAAAAAAACCAGAATTTTCAATTTTGGTTTCTATTGTTCTCTGGCTATATTTGTTAAGATAACTCAAAATGAAAAGCACGTTTTCATGGCCACTTTTCTGCTCTATAATTCTAATACAATTTGATATCTGCTGGTTACCTTCTAGGTTTTAGCCATGCAGAAATTTTTATAAAAAAAAATTCCATATGACGCCGACTTACGTAGACACACTGTATTTAATAGTAAAAAATAAAATCTAAATAAATATTTTAGAAATTTAAATTTATTAAAAGACAAATTATTTATATTACCTGTGTCAGTTCACAGTTATCATATTGACTGCAATCACTCGGCCTAATTAAATGTACATTTCCCATTATTAAATGATCTTCAGGAAGATAGTTCTTAATATCTTGCAGTCTGTTTCGTAATAATAATAAACCATCTTCAGTTGCTTTTTGGTCTTCAGAATCGTTGTTGTATAGTGACAGAATGTAGCTAACTCTAGCATTCCAGTTCGGAGCTGATTGCAGTTTTTTAGGACCTAAGAGAAGATTAAACAAATATTTACAAATTTATTGATATAAAATAGCACTGAAAAAGTATAAATTTTATTGTCCCCCTTCCGTTATGTCGTCGGAAACTTAAATGCATTTCATAGTAAAAAGCGTGGGGTGCATTTTACTATTTTTTCATAACTTTTCCATCATAGATATTTGCAAATATAATAATTATAACATTTTAATATATTTATCACCCCACGCTTTTACTATGAAATGACAATATTTTTTAATGAAAAATTATTTTTCTAATTTTTAGTTCGGTTGCATATAAAAGCGTGTTTTTAGTTTTTTAAACTATTAATTATTTTTCATTTTTAGTTTCTGCTACTCTTGACAAAATGGCGAAAAATTTTTTTAATGAACAAGAGTGGCAAATTTTAAAATTTTTCCAACAGATTGCAACTCACTAAAAATTTCTTCTTCATTAAGTAGCAAAGTTTGAAATTTTGCCAACAGATGGCAATCCAGGCAATGTTTGGACCGTTGCCAATATATTGCAACCCACTAAAAAATTTCTTCTTCATTTAATAGCAAAGTTTGAAATGTTGCCAACAGATGGCAACCTAGGTGTTGTTTTTATAATATAATGGAATTTTTTCCTGGCGATCCAAAAAAGATAACGGGATACTGTTTGCAGATTATTGCATTGTCATGTTTCCTTAATACGTGTGCAAAGTTTCAAAGAAATCGAATAGCTGGAAGTTGGTTAAAATTAGGCTCAAAGATTCCGTTACATAGCCAGATAGTTACAACCCAAGTTAATAAAAAAGCGTGTTAACGGCATTTATTAACTGTTATTGTTCATAAAATTGAACACCAATGGTGCAACTAACCCAATTGTGTAAAAGAACTTATTAATTTTATTGTTCATAAAAATTGAACACCAATGGTGCAACTAACCAAATTATTGTAAAAACTAAAAAATTTCTTCTTCATTTAATAGCAAAGTTTGAAATGTTGCCAACAGATGGCATCCTAGGTGTTGTTTTTATAATATAATGGAATTTTTTTCCTGGCGATCCAAAAAAAGATAACGGGATACTGTTTGCAGATTATTGCATCTGTCATCGGTTCCTTGATACGTGTGCAAAGTTTCAAAGAAATCGAATAGCTGGAAGTTGGTTAAAATTAGGCTCAAAGATTCCGTTACATTCTTCAGTTGCTTTTTGGTCTTCAGAATCGTTGTTGTATAGTGACAGAATGTAGCTAACTCTAGCATTCCAGTTCGGAGCTGATTGCAGTTTTTTAGGACCTAAGAGAAGATTAAACAAATATTTACAAATTTATTGATATAAAATAGCACTGAAAAAGTATAAATTTTATTGTCCCCCTTCCGTTATGTCGTCGGAAACTTAAATGTAAAAAGAAGAAAATTTTTGCTTATTCACTTATTTTTATAAAAATTTACAACTGTAAAACTTGGCCAAGTTTATTTACCAAATTGCCACGTATACCAAAAATAAAATTTTTATTTTCTTCCGTACTAAATTATGGCACCAACATGCAAAGAAATGGACAAATACCGGGTGACAACGGATCTCTTAGACAAGCCATAACTCCTGGAGTATTGGATTTACTGAAATAAAACTTAATATACCTACATAGGTAAGTGGTATGGAAAAAGGAAAGAGGATATTTTTTACTTTTTGGTTATATTCGGTTTAACAAACAATAACTACACTTTTAAATGCAACACCTTGTATATTTTATTTTTTTTTGGATTTCTAGGAAAATTCTAAATATGAATTTGACATTTTCAAAAGCTTTGTTATGTTTTGGTAGCCATTTGTAATATTGCATTCAAGTGGCCAAAATCCTTTATTTATGTGCTTTTTTTCAATCCGATCGCAAAAAATTGGTAAAGTGCTTGTCTAAAAAGGGATGTCATTTAAGAAATGATAGTTAGACATAAAAATGTCTATTCGTCAAATTGTATTATTCCTATCTTTCATACTAGTCACTAAAACTCACGATTTGATGCAATATTAAAAGTGCCTTAAAAAAATTAGGTAGGCTTTAAACCTTTTTAAAATTTCAGATTCTTATTTAAAATTGTCTTAAAAAACCAAAAATGGTAAAATATACAGGATATTTCATTTAAAAATTTAAACCTAGAGCCATTCTGTTAAACCGGAAATAACTGGATAGTGAAAAATATGCAGAAACTACTCTTTTCATACTATTTACCCATACCAATTCTCATTCTGAAATGACTTATACTCTAGGAATTATGGCTTGGCAAATTGGTAACCACCCGGTAAGTAAAAATTATGGTTTTTGTACTTAATTTCTAGATAAAATTCGCAAAATATCTAAAAACACACAGTACACGTAAAGTCGACAACGTGATGTTGCAAAAAGATTCTACAACGTTTTAAGATGTCTGGTGCAAATATATCATTTTATATTGATGATGAATAAATATATGGAACCCTATCGATACGTTAAAAATAAACATGAAAGTCAAAAATCCAAAAAAATATTAATTTTCTAAGAAATAAACATATATTATTTTGCTGCAACAATCCTGGTAAAAAATAGTATATCTTCTTAACCAGGACCGAAATTCAGATGTTCAAATAAGTAGAATTAAAAATACCACACTTTAACGTGATATACAAGGTGTCCAAGAATATGTGGGCAATCTCTCGGTTTTATATATAACACATAAAAATAATGTGACAAGTCCCTTTAAAATATTTTCTCAAAGTCCCTATTTAGAGAGATTTATGCCCTTAAACGACGCCACTGGTAATCGGGTTTTTTAATAACTTATATAGTACGTGGGAAAATATTTTTTTTGTAATGTGATAAATACCAGTTAGGACTGTAAAACATTTGCCTTTATAATTTTATGTTTTATTTGTTTTCTGGGAGATTAAACTTAAACAAAATATTATTTGGCTTTTCTCCAGAATAAAATTAAAAAGTTAATTTAAATGTTAAATAAACTTTTTACTTTTATTTTGGAGAAAATAATATTTTGTTTAAATTTGCCTTTATTAGTTATGATTAAATAGGATCGTATTTAATAATTTTGTTTGTCGTGTTGTGTAAGCTCCCTCTTATTTTATGAATTATTTAGCTTTAATTATTATCGAAGATTATGGAACACTCCACAAATGGTGCACCATTATTTTTTAGTGTTGTAAAAATTAAAAAAAAAAATCTTTGTTGATAAGTTTTTAGTACCATTTGCAACAGAATAACCTAATGTTTTTAGATGTCCCCACTAAAGAAGGACTTATTTTTGTCAAAGACGCTTTAATTCATCGACATCTTACTATAAAAGTTATTTAGGAAAAACCGATTTCCAATGATGTTCTTTAAGGGCACAAATCTCTGTAAAGGGAGACTTTGGAAAACTGTTTTATATAAACTTCTCACATTATTTTTGTGTCATTTATGAATCCGAAAGATTGCCCACATATTATTGGACACCCTGTATACAATAATATTTACCTGTGCATCGTTGTTATTAAATATTCTGGCCAACAAATTAACTTCCATCTCATTTCCTTCACCCAAATGCTTGATTGAAGCCTGCAAGGTCGATGGCGCTCCATCAATGAGATAAACGTGAATGGTAGCGTTGTATTCCTTGTCCAGAATTTTTGAAATTTCTGTTGCTAGTACACCTCCCCAAGACACACCAACGATGTTATAAGGCCCTTTGGGCCAAACGTTTCTGATTAACTGGAATAACAAGATAATTTGAAAAGTCTTATATTCTAGGCTCTACCCAGCAAAACTGCCAATATTTTTAAACAAAACTAGACTTTAGTGTCAAAAAGCGTATCTTTATTTTTTTTGCAAGTTTTTTTAGGTTTCTAGAAATATGTCACCTCGAACATCCACAAGTCTTGCATGAGCAAAGTTATTCTTTTGAGAACTTTTTAAGTGAAAAACTTTAATACTTACCGCAACAAATCTTTCTGCCAACTCCCTTATGGTCATTGTGGTTCTGGGCAGCACGGCGCAGAATGTTGGTACTAACAAAGATCGAGCAAGTTCTTCGATTTCCTTAGTAGTGCTTAGTCCCGGAATAACGAACAATGGTACCAGTTCTCTTATATCTTTTGGTCCTTCTGTTACTAGCTGCACAAGTTCGGGTTCTTCTGGTGCTTCTTCGGTCTCCTCACTTAGTTCTTTCGGTGATGTTGGTAGCATTTGAGATAGTTCTAAAAAATGGAAAAATTTAGTTTTACTAATGTCTAAATAATCACTAAAAATATTACGGTAAAACACAAAGCAATATTTAATTAAGATTAAAAAAATAGGTATTGGTTAGGCTATAACAATAAATTTAGGGCCGCCGAGAGAGCACTGAAGGAGGTACAAATCACCGGAGGACGGACTAATTGGGGGATAAAAAACGTTAATAGAGCAATGAAGGGAAGACTTTGTTTTTGCTCTTTAACTTTTTTAGAGTAATTTTAAAAAGTAATATAAACAATATTGCTTTCGAGGAAGTAAGGACTTTTTTTGCTTTTCACTTTTTCTTGGGTCACATTTTTGTTTTATTTATGGGAGCCCGTATCTTTTACTTTGTACCAGGGCCCGGCATGGCTCTCAGGGGCCCTGAATAAACAACCGTAAAGTGGGGTGTCTTCGGACAGAGGGGGTGACTTCGGAAATTTGGTTTTGCTCGTATATATCAGCGTATATATCAACGTATAATCAGCATAATATTTTTACGACGCGGGCAGTCGATTATGGCCGATGATGATCGAGCAAAACCAAATGTCCGAAGACACCCCAATTTACGGTACCATATTTATAATAATCAGTTTCAAATTTCACCCGGTTACATTGAACCTTAATTTTACACGCTTAAAAAAATATCAAAAAACATCTCATATTTTAAAACTATGTTTTTGTTTGATTACCTTATTTTTGGAATACATTTTTGATCTAACCAGATACTAAAACAACAGCACTATTTTCCGAGGCGTTGAAAAATATTTTTTTAATTATTTTAGAATTTTATGCTTTGTTCTTTAAATATTAGTCTCAATTTATTTTGTTAATACAAAGCAGAAATTTAAATTGGTGCCGAAGCTACGACTATACAGGTTGTCCACTAACTAAACCAAAAACCAAAATAATTACTAAACATACTTATATTTAAAAGTTAATTACAAGAAAGTTATAGGATGCGAAAGCAAAAAGATGTATTTTTATATTTAATATACAGGGTGTCGAGTTACTCAACCAACAAACTTTAAGGTGGATTTAACAATAAAAAATGGGAAAAAGAACTTTTATTGAACATATATCCAAAACGTCTTAGTTTTTGAACTACAAAGTGTTAAACATTTTTGAAAATTATTATTTTCTTTAATTTAGAAGACGTTTTCTATACATTAAAAGACATTTTTTTAAATACAAGAAAAAAAATACATTTTCACAAGTGCCGTCCATAAAGCGTTTAGGGTAAATATTTTTTAAGAAAATAATGGTATACCACTGCATTTTTTTCAATAAAAATATATATTTTTTTTTTTGGTGTAGTTTGGAATAAATTTGATTTATTGATTTTGATTATTAGAGTACGGTTTTCGCGTAAATAAATAGAAACCATTTTTTAGCATGGTCAACTCCCCATCCAATTAAGGAATAAATTATAAAGATTATTTTTTACATTAGAATGTGATATAAGCGATACGAAATGATCATGCCAAAAAATGATTTTCATTTTTTTACGCAATGTCCGTACATCAAACAAAAAAATAATTCTGGTTAGTAAAATTTAAAGAAATACTTTTATTTTAAAAAAATGCAAAATAATAATTAAGTAAATAATATTTATCCTTAACCCCTTCGTGTATTCCAAAAATGTCTTTTGATGCATAGGAGACGTCTTTTAATGTTTTTTTAATATCTACATTAGTATAAATGCTATAAAAAAAACATATTTTTTTTAAATTTTTAACACTTCATAGTTGAAAAGCTCAGACTTTAAAGACATATGTTCATATACATTTTTTTCTTATTTTTCGTTGTAGAATAACCCTGAAGTTTGTCGGTTGAGTTACTGGACATATAACTTTGTATTTTATTCAAATATTTTTGATACGTTTTTAATATTGTAATACAACTTAGTTTTTAGACGTTTTTCGTCATAAATTCTTTAGATCCGTTATGTTAATTTTTAAGTATTAACTACAGGGCCAATCTATACAACTTTGTTTTTCCCTAAAACATTGCAACTTTTTTGTGCTTCCCTATATGTACAATCTGGATTAAAACAGTAAACTTTTCATGGAAAAAAAAATAACATCGAATCTAAAGAGTTCATGACAAAGAACGAATAGATAACCAATTTTATTACAATATTCGAATCGTATCAAAATTATTAAAATAAATTTAAAATTTTTGTTTTACTTTGACACCCTGTATCTTCCTTATTTTAATTAATTTGTGCTTTCTTTGTGTATTATTAATTAATGAACTTCCTGTATAGCAAGAAGACAAAATAGCTTCAAAGTGGATCTAACCAAGACTAATTTGAACTAGGGTTGTAAGGATTTACAGTAGATTTTAAATATTAGCTTGTATTTAGGCTATTTCATAGGAAATATTTTAACTGGTAATTATTTGTATTAATTATTTTAAAAAGAATAAGACCGCTTCGTTTCTGGTCCCTGACCCGTATGAACTGGTCGTCTGAAGCAAAAATTTAAAAAAACCCTCCAAAATCCCAAAAGTCCTTATTATAAAACAACGTTTTGGTCAAAAGTCTGCCATCGTTGTTGCCAAGTTTAAAATTAAAATATTAAAAAGTTCCTTGATATCAAAAAATTAGGTTTTGTTTTATAAATATATATAAATATAAATTAATCAAAAATCCTAAATAT
>JACEGR010005936.1:0-66820 GCA_014170235.1 Listronotus bonariensis | reverse complement strand
AAATCTGACACTTACTAATTAATAAGAGCACTATTAAAGTCATAACTAGCGATTATGTGACGATGTGAATAGAAAATTCCCAATTTTACAGCTAACTTGTAAAAATATTAGCAGAGGGAAACCTAAAACACATTCTATGAATATTTATAAAGAATTTAATGCACTATGGGTTATGAAAGTCAATTTTATAGATAAATGCAGTTTAATTAATTATTTATCATTAACATAGTAAATTACATGGTGAATCACTTCTAGGAGAGGATTATAGATAAGAAAAATGTAAATAAAATAGATGTAGTAAATAATTGTTTCAGAAATTTTTAACTACTACTGCAAACCTAGTTAGTTAATGTTTTAATGTCAATAATAAAATACAATCCTAACATCAGAATTAAAACTAGGATTTTAAGGCCTGGTTTATCCAGCTTTGTAGTCATAATGATATTCTTGATTCTTAAGTCTTGTTTCACACTAGCTGGACCTGGAAAGTCGATGACGGAGCGACGCTAACAAAGTGTACGAAGGCTTATGAGACCTTTCACATGTTATGAAATCAGATAGCTGGCGAGCTCTCATAAGGCTTCCACATATTTTTTGCAGTCTGTCCGGCCTGGCTTGGTAAGTGTAAAACGAGAGCTAAAGACATGGATCACAATTGGTCATTGGATGATTAAAAACTGACAACCAGTTGAATTACTAGCTCTTAAAATTACAATTATTTTGAAGTTGAATAAAGTCAGCCTTCGAATAAATATTAAATTAGGACTGCTTTCCAAAGACATATCCTAGCTGCACAACTTTCCCTCTTGCAATTTCAAATTTAAATGCATGTGAAAACATGGTTTAAATAATTATTTTATTAAGTACTTGTAATTTAGTAAAAAAATTGTGTCAATACAACACTCGAATCTAACCTTAAAACTTACCAATTAGTCTCGGATTTATCACTTATAACATCCTTCCAGGCTTCCTTTAAGGCGGCGTTATGTTTACTTAGATCAACGGTCATGTTTTTGGCTAGTTTATTTACGTACTACCTTTTAAAGTCGCCAAATTTTAGTCATGTTTTAAAATATTTATCACTATTTTTTTTTGTGATGGGGTTTTGACTTTGACAAGTAAGGCGAATTTAGTTAAGTAGTTTACACCGGGAGGACCAAATTTTTAGTTCGAGGTCTAAATGACGTCACGCGTACTTTATTCACGGTGTAAACACCTGAGTATTAAAATTTGCTACTCCAATTCAGTCCGTCTCAAATGGGGGTGACCAAATATGATTTTCTTTGGTGTAAACACGTCTGACTTTTTAGTGGACCAAAATGACAGCCTTGATCTTTGACAGTGACGAAAAAGACGTTGAATTTCGGTCTTAACCTAATAATTTTGTTGTTTGTTTATATTTTTTAAAATTTTGTTGATATTTAACCAAAACTGTTTTCGTATTTTTTTCAAATGGAATTTAAAAGCGATACAGTTTTAAAAGATAAAAAATGAGGTTAGGTTCTGGTCATATGCTCAGCTGTCATTTTGGTACTAGGATTAAACGTGAATTAAATTGATCCATAAACTAAGTTGGTGTAAACACTAGTGAACTAACAAAAATTAATCCTGGGTTTGGTCCACGGATCTAATTGGTCCTCGCGGTGTAAACTAGGCTATAACATCCTTCCAGGCTTCCTTTAAGGCGGCGTTATGTTTACTTAGATCAACGGTCATGTTTTTGGCTAGTTTATTTACGTACTACCTTTTAAAGTCGCCAAATTTTAGTCATGTTTTAAAATATTTATCACTATTTTTTTTTGTGATGGGGTTTTGACTTTGACAAGTAAGGCGAATTTAGTTAAGTACTTGTATACCGGTTACCAATTAATGAGTCTTTCTGTCACCGATATACTATTTCTACTTTGGAGACAAACTATAAATTGGTACAAAAGCACCTGCCTTTTTCTTTCGGACGAGAGAAAGAAAAATACTGCTAATTCCTTTCTCGTTCTACGATCAAGTAGTTCGCACAACAAAGCAGCAAGTCTGCCCCTAGCAGGTGTCTGCTTTAAGATCCATCCTCTTTTACTACCGAACTTCATAACCGAATTTTTTCCAACTCACGTGAAATCTTTTTATTATTAGTCACGTGACAATTGTCGTCTTGACAGCTTTGAATGTCAAGAAGCTTGTCAAAAAGTCAAAAGTGGTTGTATAGTTGTCAAAACCTCGAAAATTTATATTTGCGTTCTTATAAAAAACAGTAAGAAAGTTTATTTAAAACCATGAATGTTATACAGAATGCTCTTATTGGAAACCCATTTTCTACTCCCGTGGGCAGTAAGATTGGTAAGGTTTTCTATATTTTGTTACTATCCAAACTTTGTGTGATTTGGTTTATCACGTCCTACGTACGCCTTTTATTTGCTTGTAATCCTGTTTGTTTTGATACAGTTTCTTAGAAGTTTACCGGTATTTAGCATTTATTATTCATCTACAGTCTTGCACATACTTTAAAATTAATATTTAAAAGTCTGAAGTTATATTTACTACTCTTTGGACAAAGGACTACAACCAACAAACCAAACTTGTAAAGAAGATTTTTACCTAATTAAAGCATATTGTTTAATTGCATCAAAGTACTGGTGCTACTAAGTCTATTCTTATTATTTTGTCTTTAGTTTTATGTAATCCTAAATTACTGACACACCCTTGGGATATTCTGCTATACCTATTCCTTTGGACTTGTTATACATATTATTATGTACATACAATTTTTTTATTTATGCTTCTATACAGATAGTTGTTACTAAGTTATCTAGGCTACTGCTTTATAAGCCATTTTGCTTTAAAGGCACTTCATACATTGTATTCGTATTTAGGCATTAAATCTTTGTCGACTCTCCCAAGATAACTTCTTTTCATTAATATTGTAAGTTATCTGAAAGAATGTGACTGAGAATGAATTTACTGCGACCAATCACTATTTTACAAACAAATCATTTAGGTACTGCTGGCTGAAACAGTGAAAATGTCACTATTATTTGTGTTTTGTCACCCGTTCACCTTCTATTGCTATTTATTCAAATAAAATCTGCTACTTTTATTTTACTTGTTTTATTATTTATGTTTTATTTTTATTACCCAATTTTACTCGCTATTTATTTGTCCTAAAAAGTATATGTTACAATGGCTTGAAGCTATGAAAGTTCCAGTTTCGTAAGAAAGAAACGCTGAAAGTCCACTTTTAGCTATTGTGCCATCATGAAAAAAGTATATAAGGGTTTTAAAATTTTCTATGCTAGCTTTAGAGATATTTTTACCATTATTTTTAGTATTTCTGTTCTGATATGTTTGTTTTTATGCTTCTAAGCATGTCGGAGAGCTTTGTTGCCACCTCAGGCATTCAGCAGGGAAGTAATTTGGGGCCTTTGCTCTTCTTGTGCTTCATAAACTCTTTACCAGATTGCCTAAATCATTCCATAGGACTTCTTTTCGCAGATGATTTCAAGCTCTGCAGGATTGTTAAAACTATAGAGGATTGTGAAAAGTTGCAACATGATATAGATAATGTGAATAAATGGTGTAAAGAAAACAAAATGTTCTTAAATATACAAAAATGCTCAGTTGTAAAATTCACAAGAAAAACAAACCCAATTTTAAATACGTATAGAATTGAAAAATTTAACTTAAAATGTGAAAAAGAGGTTAAGGATTTGGGAGTGCTATTTCAATCTAATCTGAAGTTTAACAAGCACTTTTCTTTTATAAAAAATAAAGCTGTAAAGGCAGTGGGATTTATAATCAGAAATAGTAAACATTTTAAGATCTCCACAATAATTAAATTATACAACAGCCTAGTAAGGCCACATCTTGAATATGCATCACAAATATGGATGCCAATGGAGACCACACATGATGATTTTATAGAAAAGGTACAAAAAAGGTTTTTGAGGTATCTCTATGTTGTTAAATATAATAATTATCCATTTAAAGTTTCTTATAAAAGTATGTTAAGTAGTTTTGGGTTTACATCTTTGTCCCAAAGAAGAAAAAGACAAGCTGTGATATTTTTATATTATATAATACATAACTTAAAATACAAAGATTTTAATTTTATCGATTATGTTAATTTAAATGTACCAAAGATTAACTTAAGAATGTCAGTAAACCATAAAATATTTAGTGCAGACCCATCTAGCTTGTCTCCTTTTAACCGTATGATGGCTGTGGCAAACGAGCTTCTTAGGGAGGTCCAAACAGATTTCTTCAGTGATAGTTTAAAAAAACTGAAATCTGTACTTTAGTAAAAGACTTTATTTTTTTAATTTTATGTTATGGTTGTTCCGTCCTTGTTGTTTAGTATGTAAGATTGTTTTTTCTTTGTTCTCTAGTTTTAGAATCTTTACATGTAATTACCAATTGTACTGGTGTTTGTAAAGAATACAATAAATAAATAAATAAAAAAGTTTACGACTCTAAAATGTACTCAAAAAGGGAAATATCAAGTTAAAATCAACTGTCTTAAAAAAGTTAATCAAATAAAGGCAAATTTATAAAATTTAAACTTGATTTATATTTGTTTATTTAACTGCTAACTTCAAGTTGGTTGCAAGGACATTTAATAGGACTCTAGATTTTCAAAAATATATGCTTTTTAATAGGGCAAATCAAGGTTAGTTTATATTTATAAGGTTGCGACATATCCTCACCTTTTAGGCGGTTCGAGGCCGGGGACGCAAGGAAGGGCACTTCTCGGAGAAAAGTTGGCAAGACTGGGTAAAAATCAAAGCTGAATATCAATCCAGTGGCGTCTAGAATTTGCGCATTTCATTTTGCATTGTTTTGGAAGTGATATTTGTTAAAAGATGTAATTCCAAATGTTTTTTTATTTAAAGTAAAAGAATTTACAACTTAATAATAATTAAAAACTGTTGTGTAAACGGTTGTTCCACTAATACAATAAACTGTATATCCCCGGCACTGAACAACATGGCCGAAAAATAGGAGATGTGACGTCATAACACGTCAAAGTAGTATGGCCGAATGTCGTGACCTTATATAGACCGACTTTGGGGCAAATATACTATAAATAATAATGTGAATATTCCTTGTTCATAGTACAAAAATATGTATTTCAAATTTTTATGAAAGTGTAGAATAGATAATATATACAAACCCAGTGTATTTGCACAGCTTTAGATAATGAAACATTTTATTTTTATATTTTATTGCTTTGTCATCCTCTGTCTAACATTGAGATTTAATGAAGGTTGTTATTGGGATGTTTTTGTTGCTTTGATACAAACTAATTATTTTTAATATGGGAAAGCGCACTCTGACTAAAAAAATAACAATTATTTCATCTAGTTTAGAATTTTTAAGTAATAGCTTTGTTCGCGGTTCTAGTAATGAACCGATTCTGAACCAGAACCGAACTGGTTTAGAATTGTTTTAAAGCGCATGTCTAGTTATTTATTAATTCGGAATTTGTATTTACCGCGAACGATTTTCTATACAGCTGCTAATCAGGTTACGAACCGGTAACAAACTGATTCCATTGTAACCGCGAACACAGAACTGTTACTAAAAATTCAGGATTTTACTAACCGCGAACGCTGCTTTTTCACTGCGCATGCGAATAGTCCCAGAACCGGTTCAGAATCGAACCCGCGAACAAAGCTAATACTTGATTAAACGCGTAAAATTTTAACGGGTTCATTCAACATCCTTTCAAGAACATTTTTTGACGAAAAAAACTATTTGTTTTTATTTAAAAAAATAGCATATAAAAAAATTAGAAAATAGTGGTTAAAGGCCTGAGTAACCAGAGGATCAAAAAAAGATCATATAAATTGGGCAGTACAGGGTGTCTGGATTTTGTTGCAATTGCAGGTTATCTTGGTTGTTATTAAAGATAGAGACTTGCGGTTTTCGGGAAGTGTTGCTATTTTTTGACGAAACGAAAGATGACACTAAAGTGCCGCCATACCGCTGTTCAAAATGGATTTTTAGGTTATCAGAAATGCAGAGGCGATCGCTAGAATACAAAATTTGAAATTGGTTTTAATAACGAAAATTCCCATATGTATGTTATAAACATTTTGTTGGTCACTATACAGACTGTCGACGGTTGGGTTAACAAGAAGACAAATGGACCAAAAATTTAATTTTTTGAAAAAAAGTAATTCTTCATAAAAATTTTTGCTTGTAAAAAAAAATGGGATTCACAAAGAGCAAATATCGATTTTGTATACATGGTTTCTAAAAACTTAAAAAACATGAATTTTCTACAGGAGTAAACTACCTTTAATTTTCATTTTTAGACAAAATATCAATTAAAAATTTATTTAGAGTAGCATTTCAAGAAAAATTACGAAAAATTTTGACCTCCCTTAAAAGGAAAAAAAGATGTCCTCAACTCTTTTTATTCGGTCCTCACCTGTTTTTATTCTTTTCTTTTATTTGTTAAGACTTGATTTATCTTTATTTTCTTCCTTCCCATATTTCTTTTTAAGAGCAAAAAAAAAGAGTCCCACTTTTCTATTTCACTCACCCTTACCTTACCCCTCGACCCGACCCTAGGGGCCCATCATTAATGCCCATATTTGCAATTATGTATGTAAAAATATATTGGTTACAAAAGATATGGCATCTATGACTGTCTCTGGTTACAGGGATATCAAAAGATTCATAAAACTGATTTTGAAGTGTGATTTTTAAGTTTTTGCGAACCTTGTATACAAAATCAACACTTTCGCCTCGTAAATCCTATTTTTACAAGCAAAATTTTTTATAAAGAATGACTTTATTTCGAATAATAAAATTTTTGGTCCATTTGTCCTCTTGTTAACTCCATCTGTGGACAGTCTATATACAGGGTGAGTTTTTCGATGTATAGTACAGGGATATTGTAAACCGCTGCAGTTTTTTTTTTCCCAGGGAGCCGTCTGCATGTCCGGTGGCACTGCAGCCTGAAGGCTTATTGTACCAAACTCCCGTTTTATTGTACCCATTTCAGTACCCTAGTTCCTTGAAGAAGGCGGTATAGGTCTGCTGGGTGCGTACCATATGTTTCCGGGGGCACTCTAATATCCCCGAAGATTGCCTGTCTTTTGTGATCCAGTGCCTCACACTCTGACAGTATGTGGGATACTGTTTCGGTCTCTGCTCCACATAATCTGCAGTCCAGATCTCCGTTGTATAATCCCATTTTATTTAGGTGTTCTTTCACTGGAGCATGTCCGGTGAGGAAACCTGCATCAACCTCGTGTTGTTGCGTTCCGCCAGTTCCCTGAGTTCCTCGAGGCATTCTAGTACCAGCCAAGACGATACCTTGGGATTGATTAGTGCACCAAGGGCTGCTTGACTATCCGTAAGAATGTTGATTGTACAATTTGTGCGGGGCCTTTGGTTGTTAATCCTGGCACATTGTAAGATCGCAAAAATTTCTGCTTGAAATACAGAGGCGTGGTTTCCCAGTGGAAAACCGCTGCAGCTACAAAAGATGGTTAAATGGAAAAAGAATTGTAGTTTTTAGAGCTTAGTAGATATCACTTTTTATTGCGTCCAAAAAAATCATGGCTTGCTAAATATTTTCAAGACACCGTTTTTCCACAAAATTCTTTTTCTCTGTAGCTTAGTTAAATAATATTTAAAATAGAAGGGGCTTGACAAATAACCACACATTTTAGGAATTTAGCCTTAAAAAAATAATAATAACTAGTAATTTTTAAACATATTTAGCTTATTATCATATCTAAAAATAATAAAAATATATGAATTGTTTATTTAAAAAGTTATAATACTAAATCCTTTAATATACGCTTGTCCAATAATTACTTGTGGTTAGTAAGTTTAGAGTGGAAAAATTAAATTTGGCAAACCGCATTTTAGCGCTTTTACTGTGATGTATTGATGACAACAGCCAAAGAATTATCGCATATGCTCGATTTCTTCCATAAGCTTCAATACAAAATGCTTTCATTTAAATGGCCATATCTCTTTTAATTATTAAGTTATCAAGGCAAATAAAAAAAGAGAATGTTAAGGAAAGGTGGAGCTATAACTTTATCGTAACCGTTGTTATTTACTGTTACCAATACATCCTACGGGGCGATAAAACTTTTTGAAAAAATAATAATTTTTAACCGGCCTGTATAATGTGCTATTAATTGGGACGAATATCATTTGTAAATAAATTATACCCTTACTCATTTCTGATATTTTATAATCACAAATTTGATTACTCCTTTCAACAGCACATCATACAGGGCAATTAAATTTTTTTTTTTGTTTTTTAATTTTATCACCCCGTAGGATGTATTGGTAACAGTAAATAACAACGGTTACGATAAAGTTATAGCTCCACCTTTTCTTAACATTTTCTTTTTGAATTGTCTTGACAACTTAATAATTAAAAGAGATATGGCCATTTAAATGAAAGCATTTTGTATTGAAGCTTATGGAAGAAATCGAGCATATGCGAAGGGCGGGGCTAGTTGAGCAATTTTTCACTTGTTCGGTTATAGCTCCTCAACAATATGTCTTAATGGCCTATGATGCATACTGATGGATTGGCAATTTATCCCTTAACAATAGTGTCCATAGTAACTTCTTTGTAGTAAGCTAAATTAAGGAGCTACATCTATTTTAATGTAGATAGTCAGGTATGCTCAACGTACCCCATAGGTGAGGTAAGTTGAGCAAGGGTATGGGGCTAGTGGAGCACTTAGAAAGTACAGCCAAATTATAGGTTGAATGTTAGGTAGGATTACAATAAAAATACATTTTGACAATTTGCTTTTTATATTTATAATCCTATAGTCACAAAACAACAAATCTCATCAATAAAACTGCAACGTACCTATCTTAGCCTAACTACCGAATTTAAACTTGAATATTTGTATAATTATTATTAACATAGCTTATACAAATCATAAAAAAAAACATTTAAGACATTTAAGGAGTCTAAATCTTCATTTAAAACAAAACAAAGTAATTTTTTATATGGTTAAAAAAACTAAAAATCAAATCAACAAAACATTAACTCTAAGTTAATTGTATTATAGCATTAATTAAAGATTATACTTTCTATTAACAAACAGAGCTTTATATGCAACTATCAATATTGCTGATATAATTTAAAAATATATTAAATAGATATTATTTGTCAGTGATTTGGCTCTCTTCTCTGGACCAGCCTTTGGTATGGTCGAACTATTTCCGGAGAAAATTTATGAATTAGATAAGTCAGCTCGTGTTTTTTGTTGCTTGTACGGGATGCAGCCTCATATAAGTCTTGAGTAGTATAGAAACCTCTAGTAGTCGAACTTTATAAGTCCGTATCCTAAAAATAAAAATCATTTTATACTTCTGTTAAAATCGTGAGGTTAGGTGGACAACTGTAGCTCAACTAACCCCAACCTGAAATTTTAAAGTAAAAGCTGAATTTATTAAAAAACGGATAGAATTATATTCAGTATCTTTATAAAAATCAATACTGCAATAAATTTACTAAAGATTAACACTTACCTGATTGAAAAAGGATATTATTTAACTATTACAGACGAAATATTCTGTCTGAAAATTATTATACTTTTTAATCACAAAATAAACAATACGTGGGGATACTTTTTCTCGATCGCCGCATTACCACTGGCGGTCGCGCGATGTGTTCCTCTTGCGCAACCCCTTCTTTATGCTATTTGATGCGTTTGCGTACGGTCGATAGTTTTTGATATATTTTGATTGCCCAACTTACCTCTATGCTCAACTAGCCCCGCCCTCATCTCTGGCGTAAACGCACTTTTACGCCCACAACTCTCAGCCGCGGGCGTAAAAGTGCTATTTTACGGCCTTGGTACAAAAATAACTATTGTGAATTTATAACGTTGGACGTGGGTTATTTTTAGCCACAGTTGAACGTAAAAAAATAAAAGTGACTTTTACATAAAGTTGTGCAGAAAATATTTGTAAATTTATATAGCTTATATATGTTATGTGATATAACACTAAATGGATAATATTGAAGTTACATTTTTTAAACTATTACCTGTTTAGTGTAATATCACATATACAGTGTGTTCGGAAAATGCGTTAGGAAATTTTTGAAGGGTCATTCTGCAATGTAAAATAATGTTAGTAAGTCCTTTGACAAAATGTCGAAATCTCCCTGGTTACCAAGTTACAGGGGTTAAAAGTTCAATTTTTATTTTTGTTTTTCGCCATATTTCATTTATTTTTTAACCAAACCAGTTGAAATTTGGCACACAAATCGAGCTTTGTTGATCCTAAAATTTTAAGATAAAAGTACTTTTCTTTAATACCGCCAGAGGCGCTTTACCTGAACTTAAAATTTATTTACATCATAACTTTTTATTTTGACAGATCGATCGCAAAGCTGGGGGCGCCATTTTATAGACAATCAAAAACCTAAAAAATAAGGTACTCTTTATTAAAGTCGATAAACCCCACCGTTTAGCGCACCAATCGACATCAAAGTTTTCATCAATTTCAATCAAATTACCTACATACATACAGGGTGACCAGTAACTCAACCGAAAAACGAGGCGATTCTACAATTTAAAATAAGAAAAAAACTTTCATATAAACATAATATGTCCTAAACGTCTTAGTTTTGAACTACGGTGTGTTAACTATTAAAAAAACCTTTTTTTTTATTTTTAACACTAAGACTAAGACGCTTAGGACATATGTTCATATAAAGTTTTTTTCTTATTTTCCGTTGTAGAATCGCCCCGTAAAGTTTTTCGGTTGAGTTACGGGACACCCTGTATGTATGTTGGTAATTTGATTGAAATTGATGAAAACTTTGATGTCGATTGGTGCCTAAACGGTTGGGTTTATCGACTTTAATAAAAAACCTTATTTTTTAGGTTTACGATTGTCTGTAAAATGGCGCCCTCAGCTTTACGATATCTGTCAAAATAAAAAGTAATTATGTAAATAAATTTTAAGTTTTAGTTAAAGTGCCCTCTAGCGGTATTAAAAAAGTACTTTTGTCTTAAAATTTTAGAATCTGCAAAGCACGTATCGTGTGCCAAATGTCAACTAGATTGGTTAAAAAATAAATGCAATATGGCGAAAAACCAAAATAAAAATTGAACTTTGACGGCTTGTAACTCGAAAACAATGTGGTCACATGGCCAAGTGTCAAGGGGGTATTAGAAACTATTTTTTTTATTTAAAGGGGGTCATGTAGCACATCTTTTAAAGACCCTTTGATTCTCTATTCAAAGCCACTTTATTTTTAAAAATCGGTTAGCCGAGCCGTTCTAGAGATACAAGCCAATGTTATTAAAACCTTACTATTTGTACAGTATTTAAGCCAAATTTCAAACGGTTTTACTCTGGCCGATTTTTAAAAATAATATGGCGTCGAGTATAGAATGGCAGGGCCTTTAAAACGAAGGGCTACGTGACACCCGTTTTCATTTAAAAAATAAAGTTGCTAGTGTCCCCTTAAAAGTCCGGTGATGGTCTGGTGTGTAAAGCGCTGGGTCCTTGAGCGCACAACGGACGTGAGGTGGGTTCGAATCCTGCTGAGGCCAAATGGTCGAAAATTTAGTGGCTCGCTCAACAACAGACGGAGAAAGTGCAAAATGTATCGACGCTAATAGCCAGCAAAGACTAAGGCGCCGGAACCCACTTTGCTGTGTCTTGCGCAACCGTAGACATACGTACCCTATCTAGTTGGAAGGGTCGCCAAGGTCGCGTTAAGGGGCCCACAGACGATCAATATTATTGCGCAAAATATTAAATCTCGTCCATTTTAATGCATCCAAAACACAATCATGTTCCTTGTCGCGAAAAGAGTCATCAAATACTCATCCTCTACTTATAAGCGGCCAAGTTTTACCGCGCAAGGACACCTTTAATCTTGTGGGCGTCACATTTGAAAGTAACCTTAAGTGGCATAAACACATTGTATCTATAGCCACGGCAGCTTCAAAAAGCTTGGATTTCTCTTTCGAGCCAAAAAGTATTTTTTCCCTTCTAATTAATACACTTTGTAGTGTCTCAAATCCGACCTCCCTTGGAATATTGTTCTCATACCTGGGGCATGGCGTCCCCCACAACCCTAAGCATTCTGGATTCCATCCAAGGAAGAGCTATTCGTCTCATTAATGATCCTACACTTACAGAAAGGCTTTCCACTCTTGCCCATCGTCGGGCTGTGGGGGATTTATCGCTTTTTATAGGTACTTCCATGGCTTTTGCTCTGAAGAATTGTCCCGTATAGTTCCTCCACTCACGGTTCCCAACAGAGAAACTCGTGGTGCCGCGCGTATGCATCCTTATACAGTCCAATGGGACAGGCCCCGAACATCCCACTTTGTTCGTTCTTTTATCCCTAGAGTTTTTAGATTGTGGAACCTGCTGCCCGCGGATGTCTTTCCTTCCCCCAAAATCTTAGTATTTAAGTCTCGTGTCAACAAACTCCCTCTTACCTCGCTTAAGACACCCACGGTACGTTAGTATTTAGGCTTTTAGCCTTCGTGGTTTGTCCAAAGATAAAAAAACATATATCTTAGTTTTAGGGAATGTATTCGCAGACATATTTTATAGTATTGTTACAATTCCAGTCATTCCAGCCTGGAACAGTTGTGTTGTAACTGGCCTCAGAAGACGTCCAGTGCATACAATGTTCTAGACCACCACCATTATTAGGCTCACCCGGCAGCCAATCCTGTGAAAATAGCTCTTGATCCAGTCGACAACCAGTGATATTGAAAAATGGTTTGGTCGTTTAAGTTGGTTCCAGACAGCCAAAAGCTATTGTTGAAACCATCTTAAAAAAATAATATTTAGTTTATTTCCGTACAATATTGACGCCAATTTGGGAGGCTTGTATGTGGAAGGCCAAATTCGCTGTAAGAATACTCTTCAAAGTTGGCTGGGATTTGAATGCTGCTCTAATGTTGTTTTGTTAGCAATTCTTTGGATCTGAAAGTTCTTGATCATACGGAATAGTCATGAATGTTTGGTCTTATTGAGTCTCACCACATACAGTGGTCGGAGGCCAAAATTATTCCTAAAGAAGAACACTGGAAATAGAGGAAATTGAAAGGCGGCTCTGGGTTTAAACAAGAAACCGTTTAATTTGTAAATTTAGGGACGTTATATTGCATCACCGGGTGCCAATTTTGGATATAATAGCATAATGCATTTGTGTATTACTTCTGGTTTAACGAGAGGAATATAAACTTTGATTTTTAAATGGAACACCCTGTATATTTTTTAGGATTTGAGCTCTACAGGTCATTCCTGATATAAAACTTTAAATGTTTCCATAACCTACTCTTTTGGTTTTGAAAAGATGGCGTTTAAAAATGTCCATACGACAGCACAATATGCAGTTTTATGGGAAAACAAATGAACATACACAAAATTTAAAATGCTTCAAATATTTTTAAAAGACACTACCTTTAAAGACTATTAAATTACTACTTCCTGTTTAACCGGAAGTGTGAAACGTCATTTTCTTTAAAACCAAAGGAGTTAGGTTATGGAAATATTCACGGTTTCCCTCTCATCAGAGATCCTGTCAGTTCAAATTTTAAAAGAATACTATACAGGGTCTGTTCAGCTTACATCCGGCCAACTCGGGAGTAATACACAGATGCTGTTATATCTAGCAATTGGCATCCGGTGATACAATATAACGTCCCTAAATTTGAAAGCTCATATGGTTGCACTGAAGAAAATAAATTGCTGGATAGTAATTTCGTTGTTACTCGGTATAAGATGTAGTTTCTTAAGAGTAGTTCTAGTTGTCACTTGAGTATGGTTGGATATAGTTACCACCGAAAACGTCGTGTGTATCAGTTACAAGTAAAGACAATGAGCAAACCCAAGAACGTAGAACTACTAAACACATAAAAATTATCTACCACCTTCATAGAAGCTTATTTCTTACCTTGTTTATAGGGATCAAGAAAGGCGTCAAGCGCAGCGGATTCTAATTCATTTTCAATGCTCGCCATAGATTCCATTCCACCCCTTCTTTACAATTTAAAGGGCTAGATGGAAATTACAGCTTTATCAAGTCAGAACGTAAGATTTCTTGAGTAACGTTTTTACACTGTTTACTTTATCTCCAAGTGCTAAAAAATAAAGCACATTATTTTAACACGGCTTTTGCATTTCTTTGCTTCTTGCTCAATTAACAGGTTGGGTGAGAACAATTTTGGTTGAGCACTCGCCCAACCGCGCCCCTCCTAGCCGCCACTGAATATACATGATGGCAACTCGAAAGGGGGTGCAATTTAAGGCACTGATGTTCATGGAAAGAAAGTAGGGTGGGCCAAATGAAGCTTGAACACTATTTAACCAGCAACAACTTTGTGAATCTGCTGCGCCCATCAATTTCATTTTTGAGGGGCTAATAGCGCGATATGAGTTGTCTTTAGGTTCGCCGGTTTTTGGTCAAACGGATTTAGACAAGACTGGACTTACGGGACTTTTCCGAAATACTGTATTTAAGCCTTCGTCTGCAAAAGAAATCTGATTTAGCTACGATTAAGCGTTTTCTTGTAGACAAACTATGGGAAATGATTCAGTAAAGCGAATCTGTCAGCAATTTAGGATTTAGGAATTATAGTTATTTTTGATAAATGATGCTCCCCATAAAGCTGTGCATTTCTCTCGATTTTAAAGGACCTTTTAGATGTGTCTTAGAAAATCAAAATGTGAGGTTACTATGGTTACTGAGTTGGATGCTGCAACAAACTTAACAGTAGTTAATTAAACATCAAACGTATTAGCCTAATTGTAGATAAATTGTGTTTTTTTGCAACGAAGTTGAATGCATCATTTTGGAAAAGTCACGTAAGTTCGGTCCTGTTTAAATCTATTTGACCAAAATTGGCAAAACCCAGAGAAAACATATCTACCTATTAGCCCACTAAAAATAAAAAAGATGGGCGCAACAGATCAACTTCTTAACCACTGGTAAGCGGACTGTGAAACGCTGTCAATAAAGCCTCTTATTGGTTTGAGATGCCGTAGCACGTTAAATGAGCTAAAACGCGATTCCTGCCGTTTTTTAAAATATTTGTTTGAAAAGTTGTATATTGAAAGTTTCTTAAAATGATCCAAGATTATCGGAAAGTTGGTTATTGGGAAATTTAATGTGTTAATTATTGCCATTACCAAAAAATCAATGGCTTACCGATAATCGTTAAGTAACGCAACTTTCTCAAAATATTAAAAAACGACAGCCAATCGTTCCGCAACGTACGATGATCTCTTAATGTAACAGTTTTGACTCCACTATCCAGCGTAAAGCGCAATTACGCTCGTTGTTCGCCATTTCGATTAACTCTTTTGGTACAAAAACCGGGCAAACAAAATTTGTTCAGGGCGGATAACTTTTTGCTTTTTTTTACAGATCTTAATGATTTTTTAGTCCAGTTGTAATTTCTTCTATCAGGATTAATATTTATTTTGGTGACACTGATCATTAGAGAAGCTTCCCAAGTAATGTCAAATAAAGATATATGTTACAAATGCCATAATGGAAGCGTGGCAGCAAACAAACAAAGAAAAATTATATAATAAATGTCTTCTATTCCGGCACGTTACAATCTACATTTTTATTTTTATTTAAAAAATTGGTAAGTATAGTAAAAAAAAATACAAGAGGTAAAAAGGTTTTTAAATAAATCAGTCTCTTCAAATTTATATTTTTCGAGATTATTGCGTAAGTTTCTATTTAATTTTTTTTTACATAAGGATTAATTTACAGCTGAAATATTTATCAGAGGGAACTTTCTTGCAAGAAAATTCCTGTCGTCTTCGTTTCTAGGTACCTCTAGCGTAAAATGAAATAAAGTGATGAATAAAGACATTTTGCACCTCTTATTTTGCAATTCCGTTGTGGTTAACGTTATTCTTGAGTCTGCGCAGTATCGCAAACATGATCCGTTATCGTTATTAACCATACCGGACTCCTTTAATTACGGATGAATACCGAAGAGCTTATCGTTATCGTTATCGTTATTGTTAAACTGCGTGGTTGTCGGATTGTGGAATTTTTATTATCAATTATTTAAGAAGGTTGACATTTTTTAATGCCGTATTAATTAAAATATCATTGATACATAGGCTCTAATTAGCGAAAAATCCATAGCAGTAAGAAAAATAAAATAGTGTAAAGAAATTAAAACAGACTTGCATTTTTAAAGATGTTTTAAATCAGTAATCTATTTACATGTTACAATCTGGCCCACTTGCTTTTGTTCTGCCTATGACCTAACCTTACTTTTTGTGTTTTGCTTATACTTTATTGTTACATCTAATTTGAAAAGCAAAATCAAGAGAATTATTTGGTATTTCGTGGATACTCCAAACTTATGCACGAATGCAAAAGGATATGACGACTTCTATTGGGGTAATAAGAAACTTGAAACTGTATTTTAATTAACATAAATATACAACATTTAATCTACTTAGTTTATTGTTAGCCTTATTTACTAAAAAAAGTAAAAGAGTTTAAATAGCAAGACCCATTGTTGTGTTTTCGATGCCCAGTCTCGCGAAGTCCCGTACTATTGTCAAACATTTTTTTACCTTTTTCTTTATCGGTTTTGTACTTTACAATTGCCTTCCTACTTTGCTACTTCTGAGTGTAAGACAGATAAGATTTTTTATAATTTACAAGGTATTCCATTTTAAAATTTAATATGTTTTGTCCTACACTGTATATCTAAGAGATAAAAGCATTCTGATGAAAGATATGGATTCTACAGAATCTACCCAACAAAACCTTTTATTAACTTGGGTTGTAACTATCTATCTATCTATCTATCCATCTATCTATCTATGTAACGGAATCTTTGAGCCTAATTTTAACCAACTTCCAGCTATTCGATTTCTTTGAAACTTTGCACACGTATTAAGGACCCATGACAATGCAATAATCTGCAAACAGTATCCCGTTATCCTGGTTTGGATCGCCAGGAAAAAAAATCCATTATATTATAAAAACAACACCTGGGTTGCCATCTTTTGGCAACATTCCAAACTTTTCTCAGGTTTAGCTACTCTTGACAAAATGGCGAAGGAATTTTTAGTGAATAAACTGGAGCATTTTAACATAGATACATACATAAATGCATATCGAACTAAAAAATGAAAAATAAATAATAGTTTAAAAAACTAAAATAACACGCTTTTATATGCAACCGAACTAAAAATTAGAAAATAATTTTTCATTAAAAAAATATTGTCACTTCATAGTAAAAAGCGTGGGGTGCATTTTACAATTTTTTCATAACTTTTCCCTCATAGATATTGGCAAATATAATAATTATAACATTTAATATATTAAGCACCCCACGCTTTTTACTATGAAGTGACAATATTTTTTTAATGAAAAATTATTTTCTAATTTTAGTTCGGTTGGTTTCCGAATTAGTTATCAGATTTTTATGTATCTCTTAAAATATACAGGGTATGACAAAAAGTATGAGGATTTTTAAATGGAACCTTCCATATATTATTTTGTTATTAAAAGATCTATCAAAACCATTAAAAAATAAACCACATGATATATACCTATCTCAATTAGTTTTTGAAATATGGCCATACAAATTCCAAAGAATAATTTTTTAAAACCCATTACAAACGAAATAAACTTACATCGTCCTAACGTTTTTATTTTTAACTGTATAAAAAGAAATAAACCACCATTTTGTAAGGATGATTCTTTAGTACATTGGTATCTTTCATCAGAGATATTTTTCTTAAGATATACGGGGTACGACAAAAAGTATGATTTTTATAAATAGAACACCCTCTATATTGAATCACCGTTTAAAAGATAATTTAAAGAGCGTTACAAAATACAACCATATTTTATGGGTCTATCTTTAATGGTTTTGGAAATATAGTCAATAAATAAAATTATTGTTCAATTATTTCCATAATATAACCTACCTACATAATTGAAATTTTTACACTTATTCTTTAGATTTGGATGACCATATTTCCGAAACTAGTGAAGATATCAATGTAGTATTCTTTTAAAGCTCTTTAAAATATCTTTGTATTAGTGATATAATATACCGGGTGATCCATTAAAAAAAATCATACTTTTTGTTCTACCCTGTACATTTTAAGAGATAATGAAAATTCTAATTATTGATTCAGAAATTACATAATTAACCCAACAAACTGTTATAATTATGTATTTTGTACGATAAAAAATAAAGAAAGTTAAGGGAGGTGTTGATTTAAACCGTGACACCCGGTACATATGTTGTTTTAGTTAAAAATCTATTTAAATGTTTTGTTATAGAACAAGCCACAGATGGAACTTTGGCCTCCGAAAATGGGCCTTAAACGCGGAAATCTGTGATATAATCAATGAAACTGAAGATGGACCCAAAGATGCCATTCGAGCGATTAAAAAGAGACTAGAGTCAAAATGCCGGCAAGAATTACACAGTCGTCATGTATACGTTAACAATATTGGAGACATGTGTGAAAAATTGCGGAAAAAGGTTCCACATATTGGCTTGCAGTAAAGATTTCGTACAAGAATTGGTAAGTCCTAAAGCGGCCCATAGACTATGCAACTGGTTTGTACGACAGGTTGTACAACGCAAGTAGATTCGACCGATCGGACCGATATTCGCAAAATCTGTTGCGTTGTCATTCAATAAGTTGTCCGACACGATTGGATTGCATAAAAGTTTGACAGGTCAATAATTTGTTGTACGACCGCGTTTGATGTACGACCGATTGTATAATGTGTGCGCGCGCGACTTTTAGAAACAAACTCAGTTTTTATACCAAGGTTCATAGTACATAATTCTTGCAGAAAATTCATGTAAGTGTATACCGGGTGTCAACAAATATAAGACTTGGAATAGGTAAATGGTATGGGTAGAGGCAGAGTTGGGTCGAATACTGAAAATCGGTATTCGAATACGAATACGAATACCGGAAAAAGAAAGTATTTGAATACCGAATATTTGAATATTTGGAAGAAAAAAGTATTAGAATATTCGGTATTCAGGGACACCCGGAATCGGTATTCGAATACTGGAAAAAAAAGATTGAATACTGGAAAAAAAACCGATGACTAAAAATTTGAAGAGCAAAAAATAAAAAAAGGTCCTCACTAATTTTTCCCTACTTTTGTTTCCTTTTGGTATTCTACTCATGACAATTTTGTTATTCAAATACTGCTTACACGTTCCGGTATTCGAATACTCAAAATAGTATTCGTCGAATACTTCAAAAGTATTCGAATACAGAATCGAATACTAAGCAAAATAGGATTCTGCCGAATACCGAATACCAAACACACAAATGTATTCGAATACCGGCAAAATGTATTCTGAATACTATTCAGAATACTGACTATTCGACCCAACTCTGGGTAGAGGGATAGTTTTATTATATTTCTTACTTTTGGTTACTTCCGGTTTAACCGGATATGGCTGCAAATTTGCATTTTCAAATAGGACCTCTGTATATTTTAACATTTTTAGATCCCTGGGTCAATTTAAAATAGGAGTTAGACATTTTGAAAACTTTTTACGCCTACTTGATTTTTTGAGAGCCATTTTTAATATTGCATCTAGGTGGCCATGATTATTTACTTCTGTTCTTATTTTTGCAAATAAATTGGTGTCGTTAAATTCGTTAAAAAATCATTTATTTGAAAAGTGTTTGTCTAAAAGGGTTGCCATTTGAAAATAATAGTTAGACATAAAAATGTCAATTTTACAACTGTTTTTCCTATCTTTCATACTAGTAATTAAAACTTTGCGATTGTATTTTTCAGACATCATCCAGTGTCCTTAGATTAATTTGAGTTCAATCATGGCCACCTAGATGCAATATTAAAATGTCTCTAAACAAAATCAAGTAGCCTTAAAAAAAAATTAAAATGTCACGATTCTGATCTAGAATTGTGTCAGGTATACAAAAATGTTAAAATATAAAAGGTGTTTCATTAAAAAAAAAAAATTGTAGCAATTATTCCGGTTAAACCGGAAGTGACTTAGAAAGTAAAATAGGCGAAAACTCTCCTCTTCTCATACCATTTACCTATTATACGAAGTCTCATTTTAATAGTTTTAATACTGTAGAGGTTAGAGCTTGTTTTATCAATTCGTTTACATCCGGTATACCAAAATGGTGCAATAACTAATTTTTGCACCATTTAATTTTTTTCCTAGCTTTTCTTTTTATAGTGGATTACTAGCGATCCTATAATTGTTTTCTTCTTAGTAGTCGGTGTGTGTCAATTTCTCAAAATGACAATAAAATCGTACTATAATCTTTACGACCGATTGATGTTCAAGATTGGATGTGTGTGTAGGCAAAGTCTATGCGATTTGTTGCATCGATCGTCTTTAATACTGTCTATAAAATTCGTCGTACAATAAGTTGCATAGATCTACGGGCCATCTAAAGTAATTTTAACAATTTTTATTTTACTTGCTAATTTAATAATACAAATCAATAAATTTGACATAAAAAGAATACTTTTTTCTATTAGCGATAAAACATGTAATTTTTTTTAATCGGGCACACACAGTATTAAAAAGGGTATTTTTTTTAACACTGAAGCATTTTTTCACACTTCAAATTAGCATTTTGTTTCAATGTTTACTAAAATTTATTTTAGTTTGTATTTCAATTCAAATCTAGACGCACACTAACAGTTTGTAAATTATTTTTTTAAGGTAAAACTACTCAGCCCGAAAAATGATCCACCGACGGCAGTACAAGAAAAAGTCCTCAGTCTCATCCAGTGTTGGGCAAGTGCTTTCCAAGCAGACCAAGACCTACTTGGAGTCAATGTAGTCTACAAAGATTTGTTAGCCAAGGGAATTGAGTTTCCTCCAACAGATCTTGATAGTTTGGCGCCTATACACACTCCTAGGAAGGTAAGATAATTAAATTATACAGGGTGATTCAAAAATGGATCACGGAACTTAAGATGGAGATTCTACATATCAAAATAATGGTACAGTTTCATATGTTATTTTTGCTAAAGTGTTTTTGAAAAGTGTCGACACCACGCCGATTTTGATGATTTTTGGCGTACGGGTTTTTTTTCGGGCGCTGATTACGATGGTGGAAAGAATTTTTAGTCGGCAACATTTCGTTCTCGAGATATTTCATTATCAAACTTAAATAACAAACTGACCCAAATTTACCATTGTTTTTTTTTTTTTTTTTTTTTTTGTACACAAATCTTAAGTTTTCATCTAAATTGGCACTCAATATTTGATTTTTATCTCTTAAAATCTCCACTTCTCTATTTATTTTACCCAAAAAGTAAGGTAAAATAAATAGAAAAATGGATTTTTAATAAGTGGAAAACCCCGTATGGCAAAAATCATCAAAATCGGCATGGTGTCCGATAAGTAAACAACAACCATATTTTCTTTTAGAGCGTTCATAATACCGAAGCTCCTTCCTTAACTCCACGCCATGCGGCAGCACTCGTCTCCTTCTACAAGTCCACTACCATCAATGGACTCTCCTACAAATGGGGGTACTCTGACCCCCGAACAAAGGAGCCAAGCTTCAGTCGGAATTAGACGTTGTACAGAGTAACATGAATGTTTTGGGGGAGATGTTGAGTGAGGTGAAACCGGGACATGAAGAAAGGGATGAGCTGGAACTTATGCAGGTTAATATTACTTGTTTAGTTTAACAAGCTTTCTCTCTTTAAATCAATATAAACATATTTTCAATTCCTTTCTATGGTTGTCCAAAGTCTGTCAACAGTGGCGACTCGTGTATTGGAGAACAGGGAAGGCTAAAGTCATAAAGACTATATACACACAGAAAAGGTCGGTAATTTTTTTGGGGTACCACATCTATTTAAAGAAAAATACGTAATATTTGCCGCATTTATGGTTAAATTTAAAATTTTACGTATAAAACTCCCCAACAAAAAAACAAAAACAAGGAAAAAGGGTTGTCTGTGAGTTATTTAATATAAATGAACTCTTCTCGTCTAATGGAGGCGCTAACCAACTGTACCAACTAATATTTAATCCTTGATTTTACCGATTATCTGACGCTTTAATTGAAATCAAATTTGGTTGAGGCCTTCCCAGAGTTTTAATAATATTAAATTTATTACCATAAACGCCTTAAAAGAAAACACTTTAAAAACATATTAAAAATATTACCAAAAAGCACTGCTATATTACCTGTTTCATACACAAATATTACCAAGAAACAGTAAAACAATTTACCAAAATATGTTTATCAGTCTCGGCCCGTCACGCCATTCGAAATAACTAAATCAAAACAAAAACAAACACACAAATGACACGAGCACTAACGAGGACCAACTGAGGCTAGCCTCCGCGGGAGTTTAATTTAAGCGACGAAAATTAAAAAGCGGGACGTTTGTCTCTGCTTGATCGGGCTCGCGAAGCTGTGTTTTTAAAGCGGCCAGTATTTCGGCCGGAGGCTTGCCCTCCGTTGCCACGTATGGCATTCATTATTTCCGGTTGATGGTTTCTTGGTTATTCAAATTTTCGCGGTTCGTGGGCGGTTTGATACAGTGTGATAGGTAGTGATAGTGTAAATTCGGGCATATTATGTATTTATATTAGAAGTTAATGGTAAAGTAATGATACCCAAGCATTTTTAGAAAAAAATATTTATAATTATTTGTCAATATTTTTAAATTTATTGCGATAAATAGCCTCAAATTTTATGTGGAGGCTAAGCCTCCCTAGTCTTCTCTGACGAGCCGCCACTGTCTGTCAAAATTAATTATTTATGACTCTATTTACGGTCTAGTCTGTAAGGCCCCGAACTTTCCACTTTTTTTCCTTAGAATGTCAGAAAATATATAAAAAAACAAATATATAACAATAGAAATTAACAATTTGTTTAAATTATTTTATTTGTATTAATTTTAAAATTTAGGAACTACACACAGTCTGTCAAAGTATGCAG
The DNA here is from genome assembly GCA_014170235.1 of Listronotus bonariensis. Lineage (NCBI taxonomy): Eukaryota > Metazoa > Arthropoda > Insecta > Coleoptera > Curculionidae > Listronotus > Listronotus bonariensis. Next base: position 43,864 of record JACEGR010005936.1, on the reverse strand, counting down.
CAACGACTTGTGGAACTTATCTCCAGGATAACCAACGATAGTCTAACAGAAGAATTGTTAAGAATTAATGACGACATGAACAATCTGTTTTTAAGGTAAAAATATACCTAATTACCGAAATGTCAATTTATGAATTTTACAGCATTACATGTTGAATCTGTCAAAGCCAGATTTAAAAAAATATTGATTTTATTAGTTTCTTTATTATTTTTCGCACCATATAGAAAACTTTTTTATTATTAATTTTACAAAAAAATATTCTTTATAAAAAGTTCTGCATAGTCCAAAACCTAAAATGAAATCATCAAATAATGATTTTTGGCAGTGGTATACGAGGTATGTGAAAAAAAATGAATTTTGTTGAAGAGGAAAGTACCTTATTTTTCATAATATCGAAAATTTTTATAAAAAAGATTAAAAATACCTTTTAAATGTGCAAAATGGTTTATTAAAAAAAATACTTTTTTTTAACATTTTTTTCTGCAATACCGAGCGTTTCTGTGATTTTTCGCTGTTTTGACAGTTTTTAAGCTTTCTTTACATATTACATTTTGAAATAAGTATGCAAAAATTATAAAAAGTGTTTCTTAAAAATGAACAAGTTTGCATATTTAAATGTTATTTTTAATTTATTATTAATTTATAAAAATTTTGGTTATTATGAAAAATAAGGGTACATTCCTCCTGAACAAAATTCATATTTTTGACATACCTCGTACACCACTGCAAAAAAATAATATCTGATGATTGCACTTTAGGTTTTAGACCATGCATGACCTTTTATAAACAATACCTTTTTTTCGTAAAATTAATAATAAAAAGTTTTTCATTTTGATTTCTAACGCAGAAAAAATTGGTTCTTAGGCACCTCCAGAGAATGCTCGGCAACGATAAGCTCTTAATTTTAACAGGAAGATCCGCCTCATTACAGTTTTGTATATTTTTTTCAGTCTCATACAAAAAAATTATATCTAAGCATTCGTGAATACAGCAAAACTCTAGAAGAGTTTTTTTGTAGAAAATTAACCGCTCCACAAAAAGGTCTCTTATGCTTTTTTATAAATCTAACCATTTAAAAGATATTTAAGATCAAAGATTGAAGAATTTTAAGAAAAATAACTTTTTTTAATAATTAATATACAGGGTGATTCAAAATCGATCACGAAACTTAAGGGGGTAATTCTACTGGACAAAATAAGGGTAGATCTTCATATAATTTTTTTCAAAATGTTATTTGTTTTCGAGTTACAAGCCGTCAAAGTTCAATTTTTATTTTGGTTTTTTTCGCCATATTGCATTTATTTTTTAACCAATCCAGTTGATAATTGGCACACAAATCGAGCTTTGCAGATTCTAAAATTTTAAGACAAAAGTACTTTTTTAAATACCGCCAGAGGGCACTTTACCTAAAACTTAAAATTTATTTACATCATAACTTTTTTATTTTGACAGATAGCGCAAAGCTGGGGGCGCCATTTTATAGACAATCAAACACTTAAAAATAAGGTACTCTTTATTAAAGTCGATAAACCTCACCGTTAAGGCACCAATAGACATCAAAGTTTTCATCAATTCTCAATCAAATTACCTACATACATACAGGGTGTCCAGTAACTCGACCGACCAACTTAACGAAACGATTAACTGAACAATCATAAAAGATAAGTTAAACTACAACTGTCTATAAAATTAAACAAAGTTTTGGTTTTAAATATTTAACACACCGTAGTTCAAAAACTAAGACGTTTAGGACATATGTTTATATGAAGTTTTTTTCTTATTTTCTGTTGTAGAATCGCCCTGTTAAGTTTGTCTGGTCGAGTTACTGGACACCCTGTATGTATGTAGGTAATTTGATTGAAATTGATGAAAACTTTGATGTCTATTGGTGCCTAAACGGTGAGGTTTATCGACTTTAATAAAGAGTATCTTATTTTTTAAGTTTTTGATTGTCTATGAAATGGAGCCCACAGCTTTGCGATATCTGTCAAAATAAAAAGTTATGATGTAAATAAATTTTAAGTTTTAGGTAAAGTGCCCTCTGGCGTATTTAAAAAAGTACTTTTGTCTTAAAATTTTAGAATCTGCAAAGCTCGATTTGTGTGCCAAATATCAACTGGATTGGTTAAAAAATAAATGCAATATGGCGAAAAACCAAAATAAAAATTGAACTTTGACGGCTTGTAACTCGAAAATGAATGACATTTTGAAAAATAATATTTGAAGCTCTACCCTGTATATTTTGTCAAGTAGAATCACCCCCTTAAGTTTCGTGATCGATTTTGAATCAACCTGTATATGTTTAGTTTATGCAATTGTTGTTGAAGTTAAGAATAATTTTTTTAAATTCAAATGTAAATATAATCAATGTGAATTAGTTTAAAACCTTTTTTTTTTTCAAACCTTATAGATACAGTCGAATGGAGAAAACCGCGCCCCACAAACACAAAGCGCCTCCGAAGTTGTCGCCAAGGCTATACCGCCAAGTTCAGTGAGTAAACCAACCCAACCCAGCACGACAGCTAAACCTCCTCTTAAGAATGAAGATAGTCTTATTGATTTTGACGATGATGTGACCGATTCTGTAAATAAACTAGGTAAGAAATACTTTCTTAATAACAAGACTGGTCCTCTTAAAAACCTACCTGTCCTACATTTCAAGCAACGTAAAGTTTTCATTTTAAAAAAACTTACTACTAAAAATTTCACTTTTCTATGCACATTTAAGTTAGTTCCAGCAGAATGTGGAAACATGTTAGCAACAATCGTAAAACGCAGAAATTGTTACAAACATTAGTCAAAAAAGTTGGCAACAGTTTTCTGCTGAAACGAAAAATAAACAAAGCGTGCATACTGCTTATACGTCAATACAAGAAAGGTTATGTTAGAAATATGGCAGTAATGTTTGAAGAAAGTTTGCAAACTTTTCAAACAGTTTCCACCATGTTTTTAGCATCTTAAAACTACTGCTAGAACAACAAACAATCGTATAATGTTAAGCGGCCCACACACGATCAATATTATGGTGCAATATTTTATATTGTACAATAATATTGACCGTTTGTGGTTTATATTGAGAGGTTGTACAATATATTATGCCAATCAAAAACAGTTTGATTTTTATTGTGCAATAGTGATTTATTGTGTCGTGTATGGATAATATTGCACAATTATTTCAGTTTTCAAATGGGAAAAAGTAATTGTTTACAAAAACAGTTAAACAAAAATGGGTTCAAAGGCAAAAGAAGAAAAATTAAAGGATTTTTCTTTTTTTAACATGTTTTAAGCTGCCACGATTTTTTTATCCATTTCTTAACCAGTAGTTACAAAACAAAGCTAGTTATTGTGCAGTATATGGAATATAGTTATTACGCATGTCCTAAAAGTTTTGGCACACAATATTTATCGGTTTTTTTTTAATGAAGAAATTTATTTAAACACTAACTAGTTATCATAAATTGCAACTCAATACTTAACTAAACTATACTATCGAATTATGTGGAGTGGCCCATTCTGCTCTACCAGACGCAAATTTCTTCGAATGTCTCTCATGAGGTCCTGGACGGAATTCAGTTCAATTCTCTTAATTTCTCGTAAATTCGCCGTCTTAATTGTTCCTCATCTTGTGCTTCCCAGCCTCCATGATAAACCTTTCTAGACAGTACAGCCCAAAATCCTCTATTGGGCGAGCCTGCGGCAAGTTTGGAGGATTATCGTTTTTGGAAACAAAAGGTATGTGGGTTGTCGAAGCCAGTTTTGGGTATCTCTTGAGTAATGGCATGATGCTAGGTCTGGCCAAAACATGATATCGTCATTAGCATGATTTTCGCGGACAAACTGAAGCAATTTGAAAGGCAGTTATCAATATAGCTCTGACTATTCAAAGCTTTACCCTCACTCTTCCCACAAAGGTCGGGATACACCCCTGTTAGAAATTGCGTACCAGACAAGGATTTTATCTGCAAATTTCGCTTTATGTTTGTATCTAACATTGTCAGGGCATTCCTCTACGTTGTCCGTATAAAATCCATCGTTTCCCTTCATTTCAGAATTACTCAAAGTGTGAAATACTTTTCGTCATCTAAAATAATGATTTTTTCATTGGCAAAATGTACCCGCCTCAGTTGACGACAACATCTTGGCATACGAAGAAGCTGCGCTTGAGAGTATTTGGGGCACTTACGTCTCTTTCGATATTTAAGACCATTCCTCCTCAATTCCAACGATATCGTACTCTTAGAAGATCTGTATTGCCTAGCCAGTCTCCTCGTTGACATCTTCAATCTGGTTTTTTGCTCTTCTCACTCAATCTCTCGACCTCTGTGCGGTAAATGCACGTGGTCTTCCACTTTTGGGAGATCCAGACATGGTATTCCTGCTCGCACTCCGCTATTGTTCTATAAATGGTTCTGCGTGAAATGTTTTCATTCTGGAATATTCGACAGATTTCAGCTTTGGGTATCCGCTCAACTAACTTGTAGATACTTTTTCTTATTTCTAATTTATACAGACATCCTAAAGCAGAAAACTTCAAAATAAATAAATCTCAACTGACAGTAAATAAAGTAAATAAACTTTTGCAAACAACTTGATATTATTTTGTTTTTGTTAAAATTAAAGACAATGAGTTTTGTGCAAACTTTAGGACATACGTTAGCAATAATATTGTACAATATTTTGATCGTCCGTGGGCCCCTTTACAAACATGGCACTGCTGGAACGACAAATTTGAAGTGCGCAGAATCCGAACGGTTGCAAACATTTCTGACAGCCTGCTGGAACAAACTTAATAACAGAATAGTTTTAAGAGGATGCCGTAGCAGGTTAAATTAAGCTAAAACGCGATTCGCTGTTGTTTTTAAATATTTGTTTTGAAAAAAGATGTACATAGAAAACTTTCTTAAAATGATCCAAAGATTATCGGAAAGTTAATTAATTTTTAGTAATGTTAATATGTGACACATAAAATTTCCCAAAATTACAAAACTGTAAAAATAACTAACTTTCCGATAATCTTTGAACCATTTTAAGAAACTTTTCCATATACAACTTTTTTCCAAACAAATGTTTAAAAACGGCAGCGAATCGCGTTTTAGCTCAATTTCACGTGCTACGGCATCCTCTTAAAAGGTAAAGTGTTTTTCTAAAATTTTAAACGAACTATTTTAGCATTAGGAGATGGACCTTGTGTCACTACAAAGGCAGCAAAGGGTACCGATGAATTTGATATGTTTGCACAGTCGCGGAATGTCACCTATGAAAGCTCGAAGACGAGGTAAGATACACAGGGTTGCCGCCGAGGTATCGGAGAATTTTTGGATATAAATTCAACAATGACTTCAAAATCAAACGCATGGCAATGCAGATATCTCTTTCATAGTATCTCAATTTAATATTGGATTGGGGGCCAAAAATCTTGTTCAATTTAGGTGCAATTAAACGACTAAGTTTTTAAACTACAGGCTGTTAAATTTTTAAAAAATTTCGTTATTTTATAATAACTTTTATACCAATTTAGATATTTTTAAAAATTTTGGGAAGCCTTTTATGCACCAAAAGAATTTTTGTGGCATTGAAGAAAAAATAGTTATTTTTGTACCAAGGGTGTAAAATGGCACTTTTACGCCCGCGGCTGAAAGTTGTTGCCCTAGCTCCGCGACCATTTTTTTTTAAGACAAATTTGTTTTTCTTTTAATACTATACGTTTTTTTTTCAGTGGAAGTTCATATAAAGATAATTTGAACCCGGACCAAATATCAGGTGGGCTGAGCACGGTTACCCAAGGAAAACCATTGGTAAGGCTGTTTTGCAGGAAAATTTTGTATAATTGTATTTCTTAAAAAAATTTTTCTTTTCTTTCTTTATTCTCTTAGGTTTGCCCTTTTATTTATACTCATGCGGCGACTGATATAATGAACATAACATCGCGTAATATGAAGCTTTTTAATTTTTGTCAGTCTGAAGACAAACTGAATTATACAGGGTGATTCAGAAATCGATCACGAAACTTAAGGGTGATGCTACTTGACAAAATAATGGTAGAGCTTTATATACATTTTTTCAAAATGTCATTCGTTTTCGAGTTACAAGCCGTCAAAGTTCAATTTTTATTTTGGTTTTTTCGCCATTTATTTTTTAACTAATCTAGTTGATATTTGGCACACAAATCGAGCTTTGCAGATTCTAAAATTTTAAGACAAAAGTACTTTTTTAAATACCGCCAGATGGCAGTTTACCTAAAAATTAAAATTTATTTACATCATAAATTTTTATTTTGACAGATATCGCAAAGCTGGGGGCGCCATTTTATAGACAATTTAAAACTTAAAAAATAAGGTGCTCCTTATTAAAGTCGATAAACCTCACCGTTTAGGCACCAATGGATATCAAAGTTTTCATCAATTTCAATCAGATTACCTACATACAGACAGGGTGTCCAGTAACTCAACCGACAAACTTAACCAAACGATTCTACAACAAAAAATAAGAAAAAAATTAACATAAACATAAGTCCTAAACGTCTTAGATTTGGTTAGTTTGGTTACTACGGGGTGTTAAAAATAAAAAAAAGTTTTTTTTTTAAATATTTAACACATTGTAGTTCAAAAACTAAGACGTTTAGGACATATGTTTATATGAAGTTTTTTCTTATTTTTGTTGTAGAATCGTTTGGTAAAGTTTGTCGGTTGAGTTACTGGTTACCCTGTATGTATGTAGGTAATTTGATTGAAATTGATGAAAACTTTGATGTCTATTGGTGAAACTCTACCCTCTATTTTGTCAAGTAGAATCAGTTTAAGTTTCGTGATCAATTTTCGAATCACCCTGTGTAATGAAAAACCTCTGTTAGGTTCACCAGTATACAGGGTGGCCATCGAGGTATCTTGCACATAATTTAAAATTAATAATATACAGGGTGTTCCTTTACGATAAGCAAGTTGGTATGTACTCTCGGTATATTCGGAAGTGCTAGAATCGTGGTTATTTTTCACATAAATATTTCTATTTCTCTTACTATTAAACAATTATTGGTTATTTATTTAAAGTATAAAGTGTATGTAACAGAATAAAAATCAAAGGCCGCGTTGTTATGTATTTTTACCAGTACCATAACATACATTACACAGAACAACACGGGATCAGATGACACACACTAATATGTCTGCATTATTATAGTTTTGAACTTAAGAGGATGCCGTAGCACGTTAAATTGAGCTAAAACGCGATTCGCTGCCGTTTATTAAATATTTGTTTACAAAAAAGTTGTATATAGAAAAGTTTCCTAAAATGATCCAAAGATTATCGGAAAGTTGGTTATTTTTACGGTTTTGTAATTATGGGAAATTTCATGTGCTAATTATTAACATTACCAAAAATCAATTAACTTTCCGGTAATCTTTGGATCATTTCAAGAAACTTTTTATATACAACTTTTCTCCAAAACAAATATTTTAAAAACGGCAGCGAATCGCGTTTTAGCTCAATTTAACGTGCTACGGCATCCTCTTAATTCAATCTACAGTATTTTACACACATTCACACGTAATGTATTATTACACTATATCTTTTGCCATTTTTAACTGCTAAGGTTTTTAGTTTTGATCAATGTTTTTCTATCTCTTTATCTTTTTTTTGTGTTATACAGAGTTTAACTTACATAACAGATAATCAGAATTCAAAGTTTTCATTAAAAACATTCCCCAACAATAAAAATAAAACTTGTTTTCTGGCAGTAAAAAATAAATAGCTCTGTATATAACAAACTAATAATCTTTTCTTCTTGCTGTATTTTTGGTCGATAACCCGTGATGATGCTTTAAGAGGGTTGTACATGAATTGTTCTGAGCGTCAGCTGCGGCGCCGAATGGTGAAATCATACAGGGTGCTTTAAATTAAACTTGTGTTTTTTTAAAGTGAAACACGCTGTATATAAATTCAGTTTTGGATTGTCGAATTAAAAAGGACGTAAATTTTATCAGCGATACCTATACCTAAAAATGTAAGGTTTTAAGATATTTGGGATTTTGAAAAATTCTTGACAAAAATAAAATTTTAATATTTTATACCTTACTTATGCTTGATTTGTATATTATGTTAGATTGCTAGAATTGTCCAAAAATAAACTAATATACAGGATGTCCCATTAAAAAAAAGTTTAATATGGATCTTTTTCTGGAGCACCCTGTACAATTCCACCATCGCACTATGGAATAGAAGTTAATTTTTTGGTCAAAATTCTGAAACTTGCCAATCTAACTTAAAATAAGGTGCTTTTTACTGGAAAAAATATTATAAATTATTACAAATACTTTTTGGAAACCTAAAATTTATTATATGTTATTATAAATTTACACCCCCTTAACATTAATATTTTTATTGTTCAAAATAAACTAAAATGTCAGCTTGTTTGCTTAATTTGGTAGTATTCTAATTAGTAATCCGATGATTATTATCTCCTATGATATATAGGGTACGACAATAGGTATGATTTTTTTAAAAGGAATACCCTGAATATTATATCACCACCCAAAAAATCTTTTAAAATGCTTTAAAAAAATACTACATTTAATGTGCCTATCTCAATTAGTTTCGGAAATATGACCATCCAAATCTGAAAAATAATTTTAAATTATTCTTAGAAGCGTAATAGAGATACATCTTCCCAACTTTTTTTATTTTTTAACGTATAAAATAAATAAAAAACACTGTTTTGTTGGGTAGATTCTGTAGAATCCATATCTTTTATCAGAATGCTTTTATCTTTTAGGATATATAGTGTAGGACAAAATATATTCAATTTTAAAATGGAAAACCTTGTAAATTATAAAAAAAAATCTTGTATCTGTCCTTACACTCAGACGTAGCAAAAAGTAGGAAGGCAATTGTAAGTACAAAAACTGATAAAGAAAAAGGTAAAAAAATCTTTGACAAAAGTAGCGAGACTTCGCGAGACTGCATCGGAAACACAACAATAGCTCTTATTATTTAAACTCTTTTACTGTTTTTAGTAAACAAGGCTAATAGTAAACTAAGTAGATTAAATGTTGTATATTTATGTTTACTTAAAATACATTATCAAGTTTCCTATTACCCCAATAGAAGTCGTCATATCCTTTTATAATTTTGCGTACATGTAGTTTGGAGTATCTACTTTGAAATACACAGCATGAGCCATTAAAATTTCAAAGTTGCTTTTTGGCCAAAATAATGGATTTCTATCCCATAGTGCATTGGAGACGCAGCTGACCCTCACAACGATTCATGTACAACCCTCTTGAAGGATTTTACGAGTTATGGACTGAAAGGAAATAAATGACAAAATTTTGCATCTGGCTTACGGTCTATTTATTTTTGTTTTTCATTTAATTTAAATGTGCTTTTTGTGTATTTTTTATTTGTTTCGTTCGCTCTTTTAGACCGATGAAGATCGAGAACTCGATGAAATGGCCAAATGGTTAGGAACGACGGTAAGTGTTTGGTAGTTCTAGTTGTTTTTGTAGGAATTGGGAAATAACATTAGGAGTTATATCCGTTTTTTTGTGGTGCGAATTAGCGCCTTTACGCACTAAGCCGGTTTTGACGGAGAGAGAGATAAAAAATTATACGAAGCCATTGAATTTGCCGACTTTCACTGTTCTCTGCGTATGAAAGGTGTCATTTGACTCGATACACTTCGATAGCGGTTGGTCCGTCGCCTGTATTTCCGTTTTTCGCTAATATAAAAGGCAATTATTTTATTTTAAATTCAGAATTGCAAAAATACACTCCTTGCCAAAAAAAACAGCACAAACAAAATTTTGTTTAAATTCAATCTTTTATAACTTTTTGGTTTTTTGACCGATTTTATTTAACTTTTGGTTTAGCTCAAAGTCGATTGATGAGATAAGGTCACGACATTCGCTACATTGGCTAGCGCGGCTGTGACGTCAAGTCGGGCCATTTTCGGCCATGTTTGATTTTAGGCAGATCAGTGGCGTAGAATTAAGGAGAAAACAAAAAAGAACTCTATGTTGTAAACAAAATTTATTGGATTATTTTAATAGGCATAACCTAAAACAAAAACATAAATGTGGTTTAAATATTGAAAATTAAAAATTATCAAAGCGACGACGATGAGGTACCTGGCAGTGCAAAACATTTTCCATGGTTCCGTAAGTCAAAAACCATTTTAAAAACTTTGTATACAAGGTGTGCGCTAATGTATGGTACACAAAAAATCACAGATTCCTTATGCCAAAATATTAAGATTTAACCAAACATACCTAATATCCAAAAGTTTATAATAAGGAAGATACGGGGTTTTTAAACATTAGCTTTTCAGATGGAATATTAATTTTTGTGTGTAGACTAGAGGGCGATGGGTACACTATTTAAAATTCTCTAAAACTACCCAATTTTTTGTTACTACTCTGTATGTATGTAAACTAGTAAGCTTCTCTATGCTTTCTGCACAAAAAAGGTACTTAGTATACTGTCTTGACAACCGTTTTTAAGGTATTCACGTTTTAGTTGTTCAGTGCACCCAAAAGTATGTACCTTCAATAACATCGTATTAGCTATAATTACAACTGCTCAGATATAAATAGCTGATAGCTAAAAACTCCGGGATACCGAGTTTTATTAAAATGTTTAAAACATATCAGAAATTATCGAAATGCATGAATAAAAATATTTATATCCCTTTAACACCCCGTATCTTCCTTATCATTAACTTTTGGATATAGGTATCTTTGTTTAAATCCTAAATGGGTATTTTCGCATAAGAAATTTGTGGTTTTTCTGTGTACCATTAATTAGGGGACACTCATCAGTATTATATGTATACAAAAACACGAATGACAGAAAACTATTCGACTAAACACTATCAAAATCTCTAAAATAAAACGAGTCCAAACCAATAATATGTGAAGTCTCTAAGCTAACCAAAAACATTAACAACTGGAATCCTTGCAAAATATACAACCAAAATGAAAATGGCAAATTTCCACAGTTTTTACCAAACAAAGCTTCGACAAGGCACGACTCTGTCATCAGCTGATATTACTACCAACTTTGAACAGAACTGCTAACCGAAATCGTAATTCTCACACCCTCACGTCCCTGACAAAGCTATCGCCGGTCTTGCTTATGTCTAAACCCCTTCTCATAAAGAAACTCTGGTTTAGCTGTAGCTCCTTTTATCAAGATTATTATTTATTATGGAAATAGCAAAAACTTTTACAGGATTGGGTGTTATACAAAGAAGAGTCAACTGTTGCATTTGACCCCAATTTTCGAACACCCTGTGGAATAATTTAGCGTCACAAGTTTTTCCAGTGTATTGAATTTTAATGCCCTATCTTTTATTAACATTTTTGTTTTTATTTATATTGATATCTCTATTCTAAAAGGAAATACAATTTTTTAAAGAAAACAATGCAATTTAATTATGATGGTCGTAATACATATTATACGCTCTAATGCAAATATATTGGGGATTTGAACTTAGGTCATATTTCGAAGTAATGATCAGTATATCAAATGTAGCATTTTTTAAAGGTCTTTAAAAGATCTTTTTACTGGTGATATAATATACAGAGTGTTATTTTTTTTTGAAATCACACATTTTGTCGTATCCTGTATATCTTAAAAGATGACAAAAATCTGATAACTGATTTGGAAACTACGAAACCAACTTAACAAACTTATATTTGTATTTATTTTTTATCATAAGAAATAAAAATTTTAGGAAGGTAAAAAGTATAACTACACCAAAATGTTATTTCCTTTGTTAAAAATTTGTGTTTCATTTTAGAATAAAGATACCGTTATGAATTAAAAACAGAATTGTTAAGAAAAGAAGGGACTTTAAAATCCAATACACTGGTAAAAAAATATGACGTTAAATTATTCCACAGGGTGTTCGAAAATTTGGGTCAAAATGCAACATTTGGCTCTACCCTGTATAACACCTAATCCTATAAAACTTTTTGCAATCCCCATATTAAATAATAATCTTGATGAAAGAAGCTATCACTGGACGAGAAAACAATTAAAATCGGTTAAAAAACCAGAAAGTTATTTGAGATTGAACTTTAACAACCTTTTTCTTTGTCCAGTTTTTTTTGCACAAGAGTGTATATCTGGAATTTGCCAGAAATTCGGTAAGAACATTTTTAACGCCCAAAACCACAGCCTTCTTAAATTCTAAGCCGTGAAGGAGAAATCTGGCAACACAGCACAGTAGGAATGTCAAGTAATGTTTAGAAGTAAACAGAAACAAGTTTAAACGATTGCTTAAAAGGTTTTTCTGTTTTTAAAAGTTAAATCGTAGCGTGTATTTATTATATAAAGAAAAAAATAAGTAATTCATTGTTATATTTAAAAAAATAGGACCAGTGGCAATATGTCAATCGTTGTTTTTACGTTTAAATGTGCGCGTATAGTTGGTGCGTACGGCATACATTATGGCACGAACGTGTTGCGTTTGGGGCTGCAAAACGAATTACCCAAGTTATATTAAAACAGAGGGTTATCAAACAACATTTTATTTCCCCATAAACGATGAAATTAGGAAAGCCTGGTGGTGCGCTATTGACCGGAATGTTTTTAATAAAAGTATAAGTAGTACCTATACGGTAAATGGACAAATATATTTTACAGGCTACTAATTAACTAAGTGTGTTTTTCAAAAATTGGTTTTATTTGATATCAATAGTATGTATAGTGCAGCAAAAACAATTATTTACCCCAAGCAATATCTTAAGGACTATAATCAACTAATGCGCATAAATATCCTGGTAAGTTCACCAGAAAATATTATTTATATAGATATTCTGAAAGTTATTTACCTAAGGCGGTTTTAGGGTAAATATAGTGGAAAACCTAATTTAAAGCGTTTGTTATTTTAAAGCGCATCTTATGTAATACGCTATATTATTAAGCTTTTATATTTATAACTAAACACACATGCTTTCAATTCATTTAAAGTATTGCAAGTATTTCTAAATAATAAATGTTTAGTTAACTTTAAAAAAGCTACATTGGTCTCTTCGCAAAAAATGCATAAAGCGGGGTAGAAAACATCATAACAATTTGAAATTTTTAAATCCTTACCAACAAATTTGTATAAGGCAGAGAAGTTCCTGATAAGTTTTGCAGACACATTATTGCTTTTTAGGGCAACTATAGTATTTAAAATTATACCTATATGTTGTCTAAAATATCAAAAAAAAAAAAAAATACCTATATTTTGTTTAAAACACTTAAAAATTAATTATATTTAGCATGTAATCTATTAGGAACTCATTTCAATATTCCTACTGTACAGTGTTGTTTGCAACGTTGCCTTTCTTACTTCACGGCTCAGAGTTTAAGAAGGCTGTGCCAAAGCTAATGTTATGGGCCATTCAGATTAAGAAGCACAATGTTGCAACATGGCCAGTCAGCTAATAAAGATGGGTATCTAGATACAAAATGGTTGAGATATTTACAGAAATTACCCGAATTTTGGTTTGTGCCTCAACTAGAAAGAGGCACTTTTAAAAACAACGCAATAAAATTTAGAAAAGAAAAAATAGGCATCATTGTCTCAAAACCTAAATAAAACAAAGAATGGTTAACTGTCAGGTTTCTCAGTAATTTTATAAAATACCATGAAACGTAAGTTCTTGGCTATTTTGACTTGAGCTGCGGACACAACAAAACTGACTTGGTACATTTTTCTTCATTGCAGAATTTCTAACAATATCCATGATAACAAACATTTAAACACTTAACACAAGTCGTAGATTGACTTTTTCCTACTTTTTATTGTATTTGTCCAATAAATTATAGTGGTTAAGCAAATAGGTATTGGGATATCGGCCAGTAAAGCAACAACAAAGGATGAGTGTGACTAATCCAATCAGAAATGTTTACATGCAGGTATTGACGTTAGATTGTTTCTTTTTCTCACATTGCCTATGTGCTATGTTATTTAGCTGATACGGTATACAGTGTAACTTCGTAAGTTGGCTTCATATGGGAAACTTTTTTTTATTGTTAATTTTACCAAAAAAGTTATTCTTTATAAAAAGTTCAGCATGGTCCAAAACTTAAAATAATTAATTTTTGTTCAAGAGTAAAGTACCTGTATTTTTACTAATATCGAAAAATGTTATAAAGGAAATTCCACACCACTGTTTTTTGACCAATCAAATGTGTAGTTTTGGTTGCATTACCATGACTGCAAGTATTTATCGGAATTTTTTTCCTCCTGCCTGAGGTACCCTGGAGCGAATTATGGTGGAAATTTTTGACATAATCATTGAATTTGTTTTAACGTCATGTCTGTCATTCACATACATAATTAAAGAAAATGTTATTTTGTACCGGTTGTAGTATTTCAGACGTAACATAATATAAAAAGATGTAAGGTTTTAAGTCCCTAAATGACAATTTTATACAACTACAGTAAGTAAAATACCATCATAAGACTGAAGTACTAGACATAAGTGAAGAGCAAACGAAAGTTATCGGTCTAAAAAAATTAAAATAAACTTTTTTACCAACTGTAGTAATATAAAGTATATATAACATAAAAGAATAAACAATGATAAGCTCTAAAATACCATATATTTGCAACTAAAATTGGTAAAATGGAAAATATTTATTTTATAGTAAAATTTTAAAGCTCGTGTCAAAGTTACAAATATTAATTTAAAAGAATATTACTTAACACAAACTTGGTGTGAAATTTTCTTACCGAACACTACACGTGCACAAATTTTTTTCTCGGCCACAAATATTTTAAGAATATTCTCGCTCGCCTGCGGCTCGGGATAATTTCAAAATATTCGTGGCCTTGAAAAAATTAGGATTTTTTTGCTTAATATGAATGGCGGATTAAAATAATGATAAAATATGTGACAAGTTCCTCAAGTTACTCAACTTGGAAAGAGAAATTCAACAGGCGTGTGATAAATTCATAAATATTACGTTAAATAATAATAATTTCAGGGTGGACCAGAAGAATCCGTGACATCCAGCGACTTTGAACGATTTTTAGCTGAAAGAGCAGCCGCAGCTGAAAACCTACCCACAGTATCAGCTACGACGGGCTCGAATAATCCGAGCTCGTTAAAGAAAGACACCCAGAAGAAGGATGAAAATCTACTGGCTCTATAAAAAGGTTTCATTGTATATTTTTAATGAATATATTAGTGTTAAATGTTGGTTGCGGATCTCAAATGAACAATCTGTGAATGAGATTAAACCAATGTACACTTGCTTTTAAAAAAGTCGTCATCAAATAGGAATTACTTGAGCTTTGTGGTACCACCAATGTAAACTTGTACAGGGTGGGCTCGAATTCGACGCTTTTAATAGAAAACTCATGTTTCAATACGGCATCATTGTCTGACAACCTAAATAACACAAAGCAGGATAATAGTCAGTGTTTCGATAAACTTTATATATAGCCAGAAAGCGTAAGTTCTTCGTTATTTAGACTTAAACTGTAGATAAACCAAAACTGACTTCGCACGTTTTGCTTCATTGCTGAATTTTTAACGAAAACCATGATGGCAACCACTTAAACGCCTAACACTAGTTGTAGACTAACTATTTTCTTATTTTATATTAAATTCATCCCATAAATCATAAAAATTCTTTAAAAAAAAGTATTAACTGCAACCACAGAAAGCAAAACTTGAATATGAAATGTCATTATGTTCTAAATTTGCAACTGCAACGTTGCCAAGTCGCTTAATTTTAGTTTTCAATACCCCGCAATGTTAACGAAAAGACCATATTTTTTACACAGTTCGTGTGAAAAGTTGCACACAGTTGTATAAAATTAGTAATTTTTAGACCATATTTCCCATATGTCTATTGGTATTTTTATAGAAGCCGTAGAAGAAAGTATTTGACTATTTATTAACATGGAATATTGTGAAATTAAATAAGTATCTAACTATTGGGAGGAATAGTAAAAATATTTTAATTTAAAAAGACATGTAAGAAAAAATATTATAAAAAAATCTAAACAAAGATGCTATGTTTTAAATTTTTCACTGATTATTTGAAATGTTTGACGGCGACTTTTTTATAATGTATATTTTTACATTTTTTGTTGTTTACCGTTGATTAGGTGTTTTTAATTTATCTCGAAAATATTTGTTTATTTTTTGTTTAATTACTAATAACGTATGTCCTAAAAGTTTTGGCACACAATATCGGTTTTTTTTTAATGAAGAAATTTATTTAAACACTAACTAGTTATCATAAATTACAACTCAATACTTAACTAAACTATACTATCGAATTATGTGGAGTGGCCCATTCTGCTCTACCAGACGCAAATTTCTTCGAATGTCTCTTATGAGGTCCTGGACGGAATTCAGTTCAATTTCTCTTAATTTCTCGTAAATTCGCCGTCTTAATTGTTCCTCATCTTGTGCTTCCCAGCCTCCATGATAAACCTTTCTAGACAGTACAGCCCAAAAATCCTCTATTGGGCGAGCCTGCGGCAAGTTTGGAGGTATGTACAAAAGGTATGTGGTGTTGTCGAAGCCAGTTTTGGGTATCTCTTGAGTAATGGCATGATGCTAGGTCTGGCCAAAACATGATATCGTCATTAGCATGATGTTCGCGGACATACTGAAGCAATTTGGAAAGGCAGTTATCAATATAGCTCTGACTATTCAAAGCTTCACCCCTCACTCTTCCCACAAAAGGTCGGGATACACCCCTGTTAGAAATTGCGCACCAGACAAGGATTTTATCTGCATATTTCGCTTTATGTTTGTATCTAACATTGTCAGGGCATTCCTCTACGTTGTCCGTATAAAATCCATCGTTTCCCTTCATTTCAGAATTACTCAAAGTGAAATACTTTTCGTCATCTAAAATAATGATTTTTTCATTGGAAAAATGTACCCGCCTCAGTTGACGACAACATCTTGGTATACGAAGAAGCTGCGCTTGAGAGTATTTGGGGCACTTACGTCTCTTTCGATATTTAAGATCATTCCTCCTCAATTCCAACGATATCGTGCTCTTAGAAGATCTGTATTGCCTAGCCAGTCTCCTCGTTGACATTCCAATCTGATTTTTTGCTCTTCTCACCAATCTCTCTGACCTCTGTGCGGTAAATGCACGTGGTCTTCCACTTTTGGGAGATTCAGACATGGTATTCCCTGCTCGCACTCCGCTATTGTTCTATAAATGGTTCTGCGTGAAATGTTTTCATTCTGGAATATTCGACAGATTTCAGCTTTGGGTATCCGCCCAACTAACTTGTAGATACTTTTTCTTGTTTCTAATTTATACGACATCTTAAAGCGAAAACTTCAAAATAAATAAATCTCAACTGACAGTAAATAAAGTAAATAAACTTTTGTTTTCAAAGGCAACTTGATATTATTTTGTTTTTGTTAAAATTAAAGACAATGAGTTTTGTGTCAAAACTTTTAGGACTTACGTTATTAAGATTTTTTGATGATTGTTTAGTAATTTGTGCAATATTGTATGTAAGTGGGGTATAACAAAAAAAATGTTTGGTAAACCATCTAAAAAAAAACTTTTTTTTATTTTGACTGACCAAAGAAAAATGTTAAATAAAAAGATATTAAAATTTAATTTATTTTTATGTAAAAAGTGAAAAAGCATTCCTAATATTTTATTTGTTAAAAATATTTTTAAAAAATTTCTATATAATCTAGTGGTCACGGTTTTTATTTATATTTTGCCATCCATTTATAATGATAACAAAAAAGGATAAAAAAACTTTCTGTATAAAAGTTCTATGGATTTTTATCCATTTTTTTTTTTTTTTTTGAGCATAATAAAATAAACATTTAAAACTTGAAAAAAATGATAAGGTAAACTTTTTAAAATGGAATATAATATCTACTATTGATCAGATTTGAATGGTCAAATTTTTAAAACTGTTAAAGATGAATATATTAAATATGTTTTTTTTTGTAAAGAACCTTTTTAATAGGGCTGGCAAAAACCGGAAAAAAACAAAACCGGTTAACCGAATATTAAAAAACCGGTATTAAAAACCGGTTTTTAAAACCGAAAAACCGAAAACTGTTTTCAAAACAGATACACCGAAGTCTGTTTCATTTTCGCCGCCCCTTTCTTTTCTTTTATTCTTAAAATAATTTTGAAGACCAAAAAAAGGGTCCTCACTTTCATTTCTTTCAATTCTACCTACTAAATAAAATTTTGCCCGATTATCCAAAAAAACCGGTAATCAAAAACCGATTATCCGAAAAACCGGTATTTGAAAACCGCTTTTTAAAACCGGTTAACCGATATTCGAAAACTGGTTAACCGGTTTTCAAATACCGGTTAACCGGTATTCGAAACCGGTTTTCGAATACCGGTTTTCGGTTTTGGCCAAAACCGCGGTTAACCGAAAAACCGGTTTCGGTTGCCAGCCCTACTTTTTAATGGTAATATAATATACAGGGTATTTCATTAAAAAAAGTTGACCCTTTTTTTTTTATGAGCTTTTGATGTTCACTTGTTTCGTTTGTTATGCTCAAAAGATAATAGATGAAAAAAGTATGAAATTTATACAAGACATTTTTTTTATCCATCTTGGTTATAGGTAAAAGTGGGTGGCAAAATAGGAAACCGTGTACAGGGGTGGCCAAACTGAGTAAGGTTTTAAATAGAGCGAAAGACGTAAATTGGATACGGCTTGTTCAAATTTTGTTTAACCCCGTTTTTGTGACATTTAAGGCTTTGGCTCTATTTATTTGTACCACCCTATATCTTAAAAAATGTATTACTGCGTTATTTAATATAAGAGGTCAGTGTTTTAGGATCCCCTTTATTTATTATTATTCAGTAATACCTTGCACCTCAACGACGTATGGACCAGGTTTGTTTACGTTTGAGCTGTTGTTATCAATATATCACAGTAAAAGCGCTAAAATGCGGTTTGCCAAATTTAATTTTTCCACTCTAAACTTACTAACCACAAGTAGTTGTTGGATAAGCCTCTATATTAAAGAATTTTGTAATATAACTTTTTGAATGAACAATACATATATTTTTATCATTTTTAGATATCATAATAAAAAAATATGTTCAAATATTATAAGTTTCTTTTTAAAAAAGCAAAATTCTGAAAATACGTGATTTTCTGTTAATCCCGGCAACGCCGCCCAGGGATTTTTACTCCATCGTAAATAAAACATGAATGGACTTTTCCTAAACGCTTGTGGGTGACGCTCCCTTGGCTTTGTTATTTGTGTTGGTTTCTGTCATTTGACAATTTGGAAAGCCAAAAGTGATCAAATAAAGCCTATAATGCGTTTTTTGTATATTTTCTAGTGTTTGTTGGTGATTAGAAAGTGTTTTTAAAGACAATATGGATAGGCAGTGCTTTGTTTGTAGAAGGGTAGACTATTCATTTCCGCACCTCACTTTTCACAGGTAAATAGAGACCAACGTCGTTGGGTGCATACTATCGACCAAGGTTAAAAAGTAAGTCCGCCATTTTCATTTCTCGCTTGCCTCACCCCCTTTGCCTATTAGGATTGTTGGCTTAATGTTTTTCATAAAATTAAGAATGAATCGCTGGGTCCATACGTCGTTGTTGCACCTCCTATTTTTTACCTAAAATACTGGCCTTCAAAATAAATTGTAAAAATATAAATTATGTACATATTATATAACTTAACCTTATGTCCGTTTTTAACTATAAGATAGATAATTTTAATAATTTTTTGAAGATTAGTTTTTTTTCTTCCGGGGGAAATTCAAAAAAGCGTCCCTATTGGATACTTTTTGAACTCTTATGGAACACTATGACATTTGTTTGTCAACAAAATTTTTAAAATAAGATCACAGAGTTATGACACATCTTATTGTTAAAAATCGGACTCTTTGTTATTTTTATTAAATTGACAATGTTAATAACTGTATTATTTATGTATTGTAGTGTTAAATGACTTAAAAATAATAATTATATGAAATACTGATAACAAATAAATTATTTATAAAATAGTGAGTTTTTCTTTTTTTTAACTTTCTAAAAGGTGTTAAAACATTTGGTAGAGGTACCAAACAGTTTTTAAAGTAGAAGTCTATTTGACTTCTATTTGAAATATCCACCAATGCTACTCTCAAGGTCAAGACCAAGGTCACCATAAGATGCTCTGTGTGATTTCATACAACCTTTTTATTTAAAACTTTTTTGTATGATCCTCAGTTTTTGAGATGTTCAGACATTTTCATAGTTTTAGGACAATCAAGAGACAGTCTATACCGGGTGTTGCTCCGTCGAGCGGGACATAGGGAATCCCATGTAAATTTTGAAGTGGTCCAATATTGGCTCCCCTAATTATTTTAGAAAATATTATTTGGATATTTAAAGAGCACGAAAAGTTGTATCCAGTGTACAAATTTCGGCTCTTCTCAGTCCGCCAGCTAAGAGATAAATGCTAAAATAAGTTACGAATCTCCTATCTTCTTACGCGCCCTGTAGAAGTTTATAATAAAATACCAGAAAAATTATTTAACCTCTTACTCTCAAGTTGTCAGATCAATCTCACATCATTTTTAAATAATGAACTACCCAAATCAAGAAAAAAATCACTATTATAAAATGGTTTAGGGAAATAGTTAGCGAAGAGTAGCGGACATGTTGGCAGCCTATTTTCCCAACAGGCCAATACCAAGTAAATCGATAATAGAACGGACAATAAAAAATTTGGAACTACAAGCACAATAATCAATAATTGCAAATGTGAAGAAAATCGACGTGAAAATCAGAGACAAATTGAACAAAACCAGAGGGATTTAGACGTGATACTTTGTGTAGAGGAGGCCAAAAGAAACATTAGCACGAGACAACTGGAGGACATTACTGGACAAGACCACACCACAATTATCTCGAATTTTAAAAAGATGTAAATACCACGCTTACAAGTACGAAATACACCAAGAATTAGGAGACGGAGACGAAATACGACGACAGGAATTTTGCTTTGAGAAGATGGAGAGGACAAACACTGGGAGAGGTTTTTACAAAATATTTGCTTTACTGACGATTGCCCATCCACAAAAAATTAATGCGGAGTACTTTCTGAAACTTTTAGAGAAACAAATTTTGCCTGCTTTGAACAACCTTGCTTTTAAAAATCAAGAGATTTGGTATCAAATGGATGGCTGCCCAGCACACAGTACCAGAGCTGTGCGCGAATACTTGAACAACGCATTTAATAACGACATCATAGGCCCGAACCACGCAATATCTACGCCAGCCAGGTCTCCGGATCTTTCGCCAAACGATTTTTTTCTATGGGGACATTTAAAAACTAAGCTTTATACCAATAAATAATTAATAGTTTTAAAAAACTAAAAAAACACGCTTTTATATGCAACCGAACTAAAAATTAAAAAATAATTTTTCATTAAAAAAATATTTTCACTTTATAGTAAAAAGCGTGGGGTGCTTAATATATTAAATGTTATAATTATTATATTTGCCAATATCTATGATGGAAAAGTTATGAAAAAATAGTAAAATGCACCCCACGCTTTTTACTATGAAGTGAAAATATTTTTTTAATGAAAAATTATTTTTAATTTTTAGTTCGGTTGCATATAAAAGCGTGTTTTTTAGTTTTTTAAAACTATTAATTATTTTTCATTTTTTAGTTCGTTATATTGCACAAAATTCTTAATATAACAGTAAATTAGAACATACCATTTAATTAAGCAGCAAAAAGAAAATAACCAGCCCCCTATGAAATGACAATGGTAGCAAATTTTAAAATTTGCAAAGATTGCAACTCACTAAAAATTTCTTCTTCATTAAGTAGCAAAGTTTCAAATTTTGCCAACAGATGGCAATCCAGGCAATGTTTGGACCGTTGCCAACATTTTGCAATCCACTAAAAAATTTCTTCTTCATTTAATAGCAAAGTTTGAAATTTTTCCAACAGATGGCATCCTAGGTGTTGTTTTTATAATATAATGGAATTTTTTTCCTGGCGATTAATAAAAAGATAAAGGGATACTGTTTGCAGATTATTGCATTGTCATGGGTCCTTAATACGTGTGCAAAGTTTCAAAGAAATCGAATAGCTGGAAGTTGGTTAAAATTAGGCTCAAAGATTCCGTTACATAGGCAGCCAGATAGATAGTTACAACCCAAGTTAATAAAAGCGTGTTAAAAATATGACAATTTAGACCAGCTAAGGAATGCTATTTCCGCGGAATGTGCCAGAATATCGATGTACCAACTAGCCAACGTAAGAAATTAGTTTTATAATCGTTTGGGTTATGGTCTGGCAGTTAATGGAGGAATATTTGAGCATTTGATTAAATCCTGATATTTTCGTCATAAATTGATTTCTAAATTTAGACAAATTTGTTTTATTGTCTTGCGTAACTGTGAGTGCATGTGTTGGAATTAGCTGTAAACCAAAATGAAATGCGAAGATTCTTTTGAAATTCCCGTATAAAATTGTTTAGTTTTGGCAATGACATTATAAATTAATGATCTAAATTGTCACTGATAAATCGATATGGTGTTTTTATTATTGATTTCTAGAGTACATGGTGCATAATGAGATACTACGTTGCAGATTTAAGTATTTAAGCAGTTTTCTCTTTACTGGTTGGTTGAAAAATGCTCAAATTTTTATTTTGGGTGGAACTTATTGTGTTCATCAATAAATCCTAATAGCATTTTTTTTTTAATAATTGGGGAGCCAATATTTTACTCCTTCAAAATTTACATGGTATTTCCTATGTCCCGCTCGACGGAGCAACACCCGGTATACAATGTATGCTGCAGTAAATTGTGGTACAAATAAGTAAAATTTGGTGCATTTTCTTAAACAATTTAAAAACCAGCATTAAAAAAGTAACTTTGAGGAGTTGTATTTGTATGTTATAACTCGAAAACCAATGACATTTAAAAAAAAAACAAGGTGTTTCCTAACTACTGTATGAAAATTAGGGGGTAATTTCATATGTCTTTTTGAGAAGAGAGAAGAGAGAAAAGTTCCTGCACACATATGTCATATGTCCGGACTTATTTCATTTCTGAGATACAGGGCGTTAAACTTTTTGATATCTTAAAAACGCTTCAACCGATTGTGATGAAATTTAATACACGATTTTGTAGGCAGAAATAAATTCTAAGATTAGGTTTGTAATTTGTTTCTGGGTCTTTTTGGTTAGATAAACGATTTTGTAGGCAGAAACAAATTTTAAGATTAGGTTTTTAATTTGTTTCTGGGTCTTTTGGTTAGATAAACGATTTTGTAGGCCAGAAACAAATTTTAAGATTAGGTTTTAAATTTGTTTCTGGGTATTTTGGTTAAATAAACGATTTGTAGGCAGAAGCAAATTCTAAGATTAGGTTTTTAATTTGTTTTTGGGTCTTTTTGGTTAGATTAACGATTTTGTAGGCAGAAACAAATTCTAAGATTAGGGTTTTTATTTGTTTTCTGGGTCTTTTTGGTTAGATAAATGATTTTGTAGGCAAGTTTAGAAAACACCCAGTATATGAAGTTGTAAAATGCAAATTAAATATTATTTGTAATATAAACTTTTATTATTTATTACATTTCTACGTACACACAGCATTACTCAGCTTTTAATATAATACTTTCTAGTTGTCCCCTTTTTGTATTTTAAAACTATGACACTTCAGGTATTTAACCCAAACTGATACAAACTAAAAATAATAAAATTTAAAGAGTTCTCCTAAAAACACTACGCTTGCAATCAAATTACCCGCTCCCCAGATAACATATACAAACTTCAGGTGTTTCAATGTCAACACCTTACTTTGCAGTTTCCGTGCCTTCACCACGGATGCCTCGTACATCTGTATTTCCTTACGCAACACATAATCGAAAAGACCAGTCTCTAAAGTTTGTGTCAAAACCCAATTGATATCATCAAAGGGGGTAAAATTTCCTGAAAATCAACTGAATAAAAATACTGCGAACGCTATTACCAACAGAAAGCTTTGGTCCACTGGTTTTCAAATCCATAAAGTTTCCAGGAATGGCTTCTTCTACTGTAATTTCCTGAAAAATCATCAATGCGTCTCTTTCATCTGCTATGCGAAATAGACAGGTGATGACGTCTCTGCAAATTTTCATTTGTTTTGAGAGTTTTTGATCTTCATCGTCTTTGGAGTTTTTAAACGCTAAAATCGTTTGTTCGCTCAAAACGTACGTCATAAGGCCAGAATCAATGGCGGCATCTTTGGTTAAAATGTCATTTTCGTAGCTGTCACTAAAGTAAATCTGTTGCAAAAAAGTCTTAAAGATAGTTGAAGTGATCAAGGAAAATAAAATAAAAGACGTAAGTACTACGCGAAAGGTATTTTTTTTCTGAAATTTGTAAATGGAAGATTCAAGAATTATTTGGTAGAACCACATTAGTGACGTCAACCAAGGGATCTTGTAGAAGCGTTTTCCCAATATAATGCATGTTGACGTGCACACTATAAAAATAATACTCGTAAAGTCGGAATATAATTCTAAAATTCGTCTCCAAATGGGTTCTTGTTTAGACTTAGGACCTACAATTTTCAATTTATCATTATCATAGACAATTGATCCGTCAAAGTCTTTCAGAATGTCTTCGGTCTGTTCAAAAGCACCAGCAACGACATCTACTTTGTTATATTGCAAATATCTCAACGGTTTGCTTTTATACCTTCCAGTTTTAGGGTCTTTTTCATATTGAAACGTTGCATATTCAGTTGTTGATTCGTTTTTCATTTGCAAAAATTTGGTAATAATTCTCATAATGTTTGGGTCATCCCCGGTGTCATTTCCATCTACCCAAGGTGGGATTAACCGATAGAAGATTTTTAAAGTAGTGTTGGGCCATTTCTTTACCGGGCTAGAGTCTAAAAAATAAGTTTTGTATTAGCTTTTAAGCCGAAACATAAATGTTTATCTTTTAAGGTGGTAGACAATGTAATGTTTTAATAATAACACTTTCTTGGACTTCCATTGTCTTTATTTTTAACTGATTCATGACGATTTTGATGGTATCTATCTCCAACCGTTTTCAACTGATAACTCAGTTACCACTTGAAAACGGCTGGAGATATATACCATCCGAAACGTAGTGTACCAGTTAAAAATAAAGACAATGGAAGTCCAACATTATGGGGAAAGATAATTAAAATTTCTCTTTTCTGGTAGATATTTTGAAAATGTAGACCAAAAAAATATATAAAAAAGATATAAATTTAAAGTTTACACTTATTTTTCATTTTTTCTATGTTGTTTACGTGATTTTTAAAATGGCTTAAAGTTGCTTCATTTTTTTCTCGAAGCAAGTACGATGAAAATGCAAGATACCAAGAAGTTTAATTTTTAATTGTTTACTAAAAAAAAAATAAAAACATTATGAAAGTTTAATTTAATAATATTAGCTGTGGAGCTCACTTCATTCTTAATTTAGGTAGAGCTTCATATACGCCTTATTACAATAAATTAGTGTACCAAATTTAATCTAAATCGGTTAAATGCCTTTTGAGATATTTAAAAAATATCCACTTTAAAAAAAATACTTTAAGCCCTGTATCAGAAATAAAGCAAGTAACCATTAATAGCTATTTATGTATCAAGGGCGTTACTAGGACTATAATGCCCTGAAGGTCGAAAAATTCGACCTGATGGGCATTATAGTCCAGTAAAGCCCATGGTGCATACAATGCTTTATGTTTTACCCAAAAGAGTTTTTCAATGACTAATTACATTATTTATTCGCAATATAAAAATAAGTTGCACCTGTACCTGTATACGTAAGTAGATAATGACTGGTGTTAAGTTTGACTTTGATGTTTCTATCAGTTAGTCAGTTGGCATTTTTTATTTAACGATTTGCTCAAAATGGAAGAAATTCCACAAAATATAAGAGAAAAGGCCATAAAAGCGACCGAAAATATTTTGCCAGTTAAATCAAGGCAACAGTATGATCGGGAGTATGGCATATTTGGTATTTGGAAAGATGCGAACGCAATTCTTCAAATAACCGAAACCGTTTTAATGGCATATTTTCAGGAACTGGTAAGTTATTGATTTTATTTTAATACATATGTTTTTGTATAAACTTGATCTTTATTGTGAGAGAAATAAAATTGGATAAGCAGTAAAATTTCCATATTAGTGCATTAGGGCATTATAAGCGGGCATTATCATAATGCCCGCTTATAATGCCCTAGGTGTGATAGCAGATATTATTGCTACCATAACATATTTCGTTTCTAAGGTATTACAGATCAATAGATGGGTAAAACATAAAAATATTTTGACTCTCCACCATGCATTACTTACTTTCAACATTCTGTAGCTGAATATTTTCGCACTTCCCAAAAATACCGGCGAAACCCCACTTTACTAGCATTCCTATTAATGTATGGATCGATAGCAAAAACTTTTAAGTCGCTATTAATAATATACACAGTATTCACAAAAAACTGTCTAATATCTCAAAGAAATTCAAGTCCATGACTTCTTGAAAAATATAAATGTTGCTCTTCGGTTTAGGTTTTGATTAGATTCAAAATATCGAAAAATATGTTGTTGAGAAGATGTCAAATCAAAAAATATATTTTAACGTAGTGATTTCTACAAAAAGTCCTCTGTTTTAGTTGACCTAGGTTAATCCTTACAATTTTTTCGTTTTTAAAGTCAAAATTTGTTACTATATCTTTACTTCCAAGCCAATCAGCATCAAATTGTGAAAGAAAAGTGTTCAAAACTTGCAAAATACACTTGTGTATACTTTTATCAAAATCTACACTAAAACCGTTTATGATTTTTGGATTGCTTGCAATAAAACCTTTTGGAAATGAGAAGAATATTGTAAAATATATTATTTTAAAGAACATAATTTACAAAATGCAACTCTATATTATGTTGTATTTCTATTATGACCTACATGTAATACAAACATATTTTTTATGGAAAAAAATGTATATTTAATCGTATTATGAGGATATAATTTAAAAATAAATATTGATGGGGTAATTTTAAAGGTAATTTATAGTAGACATGTAACAGTGATCCTATGGATAAAGGAAGTAATAATTTTTTTTATCTTTATTTGTAATATTATACATCATTTATTTATAGTAATTCTGTTTACATGGGCTTATACCGGGTGTTGCTCCGTCGAGCGGGACATAGGGAATCCCATGTAAATTTTGAAGTGGTCCAATATTGGCTCCCTAATTATTTTAGAAGAAAATATAATTAGGATTTTTAAAGAGCACGAAAAGTTGTACCCAGTGTACAAATTTCAGCTCTTCTCAGTCCGCCAACTAAGAGATAAATGCTAAAATAAGTTACGAATCTCCTATCTTTTTACCCGCCTTGTATTATTAGAAGTTTATAATAAAATACTAGAAAAATTATTTAACCTCTTACTCTCAAGTTGTCAGATCAATGTCACATCATTCTTAAATAATGAACTACTTAAATCAAAAAAATTCACTATTATAAAATGGTTTTACCAGGGAAATAGTTATCGAAGAGTAGCGGACATGTTTGCAGCCTATTTTCCCAATAGGCCAATACCAAGTAAATCGACAATAGAACGGACGATAAAAAATTTGAAACTACACCGACGTGATCTTTCGCCAAACGATTTTTTTCTATGGGGACTTTTAAAAACTAAGCTACCAATAAAAAATATGAAAATTTAGTCCAGCTAAGGAATGCTATTTCCTCTGAATGTGCCAGAATATGGATGTACCAACTAGCCAACGTAAGAAATGAGTTTTATAATCCTTTGGGTTATTGTCTGGCAGTTAATGGAGGAATATTTGAGCATTTGATTAAATCCTGATATTTTCGTCATAAATTGATTTCTAAATGTAGAACAATTTGTTTTATTGTCTTGCGTAACTGTGAGTGCATGTGTTAGAATTAGCTGTAAACTAAAATGAAATGCGAGGATTCTTTTGAAATTCCCGTATAAAACTGTTCAGTTTTGGCAATGACATTATAAATTAATGATTTAAATTGTCACTGATAAATCGATATGGTGTTTTTATTGTTGATTTCTAGAGTACAGGGTGCATAATGAGATACTACGTTGCAGAAGTATTAAGCAGTTTACTCTTTACTGGTTGGTTGAAAAATGATCAAATTTTCATTTTGGGTGGAACTTACTGTGCTCTTCAATAAATCCTAATAGCATTTTTTTCTAAAATAATTAGGGGAGCCAATATTTGACTACTTCAAAATTTACATGGGATTCCCTATGTCCCGCTCGACGGAGCAACACCCGGTATACAAATACATAATGTATTTAATATTTGAAATTGTTCTGCGCTCAGTAGGGGGCGGTGGTGGCGTGGACAAGTAGCGCAAACATGCGGATTTTTGTTACGACGGCACCGTGGTCAGCAGAGCAACAAGCATTTATGCTTGAATCGTTCTTTAATTCAAACGATTCTTATACCGTGGCACGGTTATTTCCAATAATGGAGATATTCCGTTTCCTCCAGGATCCCCAGACCTGACTACCCTAGATTTTTTTATAGGGATACTAAAGAGTGTCGTCTTTACCGATCCAGTACCAAAAACCATCCAGCAACTGAAAGACCGCATTACCAATGCTATACGTGACATACCCGTAGAGATGTTCTGAACAGGCAGCTACGAAAAAGGCAGCCAGATTTAAAATTGTTCGACAATGTTTTGAATGTTCGTTTTATTTCTTTAAAACCTGAAATACATTATGAGACACTCTGTATTTACTTTATTTGTTAATGGCTCACAAAGTGTGTGATAATTAAAAAAATTTCTGGCAAATTGAAAAAATGCTGAAAAGAAATTACCCCTAATAAAGTCATGAAATTTCAAAGGCATATTTTTACCAAATTCGATATCTCTACATACAGGTGTTTCTCACAGGTGGTTTTCCCTTATAACCTTTTTTCCCTTTTAAGATAAAAATGAAATTTGGTATATAATAATATGACATAATTGTGAATTAATAAATATATTACTTACTTCCGGTTTAACCCGAAATGACTGCTACTTTTAAATTTTAAACACACCACACACACCAAATTGAGGACGTTTAGGAAATATGTTTATATGAAGTTTTTCTTATTTTCTGTTGTAGAATCGCCCCGTAAAGTTTATCGGTTGAGTTACTGGACATACTGTACATATGTAGGTAATTTGATTGAAATTGATGAAAACTTTGATGTCTATTGGTGCCTAAACGGTGAGATTTATCGACTTTAATAAAGAGTAACTTATTTTTTAAGTTTTTGATTGTCTATAAAATGGCGCCCCAGCTTTGCGATATCTGTCAAAATAAAAAGTTATGATGTAAACAAATTTTAAATTTTAGGTAAGGTGCCCTCTGGCGTTATTTAAAAAAAGTACTTTTGTCTTAAAATTTTAGAATCTGCAAAGCTCGATTTGTGTGCCAAATATCAACTGGATTGGTTAAAAAATAAATGAAAATAGCGAAAAAACAAAAATAAAAATTTAACTTTGACGACTTGTAACTCGAAAACGAATGACACTTTGAAAAAAATATATGAAGTTCTACCCTTATTTTGTCAAGTAGAATCACCCCTTAAGTTTCGTGATCGATTTTTGAATCACCCTGTATTTAATCGTATTATAAGGATATAATTTTAAAATAAATATTGATGGGGTCATTTCAAAGGTAATTTACAGTGGACAAATAACATTGATCCCTTGGATAAAAGAAGTAATAATTTTTCAAACCTTGTTTGTTGTATTAAACATTATTTAGTTTTAGTAATTTTATTTGCGTGGACTTACATTGCCCTTATTTGTTTAATTGCACACAACGCGTGTGGTAATTCAGGATTATGAGTTGGCGTGCATAATTTTTCTTTAAAATTTTCAAGAAAAAATTATTAATCAATTTATTTATAACGTAAATATCATTAAATTTGGAACTTTTTTGTGTAATCAAGTCTCGAAATATATTTTTTAAGCCCAAAGGTAGACCCGTTTTTCCAACTCTAGGGGCAGTACCTCGTATGTAACATTTATCTTCTTAAATATAACTTTTAAATAATAAATTATAAAATAATAATAAAAAAATATAATCTAGAAAAATATACAAGGTGTTTTCTACTACGGAACAAAACTTAAGGGGCTGATTTCTTATATATTTTATTAAAAAAGTTCCTATAAACATATGTCCGGACTTCCTTCATTTCTGAGATACAGGGCGTTAAAGTTTAAAAAAAAACAACATTTTTAAATATCTGAAAAACTTTGGTACAATTATTTAATAAAAGAATTTGCTTGTAAAGATCTACCTAGATTAAGATTATTGGGTCCAGTGGCGTCTACGTGGACACTACAGCCATATTATTAAGAAAAAAGTATGCCACTGAATATTTACAAAAGTTTTATTTTTTCCGATTAAGCAAATAAAAATGTAGCTCTTTAGTCCCCTAAATTACAAATTTGATGTTATGGCTACATCTGAACCAAGTTTTCCTGCCCCTAAGGGGTCATTTTCCTGGTCCCAAACAGAAAATTTCAGTTAGCCGTAGTCGGCTTTAAAATGCCCTCTCGACCCCTCCTTATCCCGGAAACCGTATTTCAGGGCTTATTGAGGCAATTTTCGGCCTGTAGAGCCAATTTCAGACGTGTAGGGCCATCATTTTTGAGCTTGGGATCAGATTCAGCGTTGAAAAATATATGGAAATACATATGTAGGTCTGAGTCTTGGGTATAAACTTCCATTTTTTTGTGGGGTTTGTACAAAAAAGAGGGTTAAAAGAAACTACGACGTTAAAGGGTTTTTTTGTTTCATATGATCAATGGACCCCAAATATGAAAAAAAGGGTGCGTTTTTGGGAACGGGGTGAAAACATTCCCTTTTTAGTTATTTGAGTGTTGCTCGAAAACTACCCCCTTTCTTCAGGTAGTAGTCAACAGAAAAGTTGTAGGAAATTAAATTTTCTATCAAAGCAAAAAAAAACACGAACAAACGCATATTTTATTTTTTTGTGGAATTTGCCCTATAACTTTTTTACATGGAGGTTCAGGTATAGAAAAAAATCTATCCTTCCTCTTCAAAATGACGCTGGGTAGAGTTTTTAGAATTCATAGTATTCGAGAATATTTTTTAAAGGTTTGTTACTTACACCATTTTTACCAATTTTTTCGCAAACATTGTTCTATAACTCTTTTCTACCCAGTTTTAGGTATAGGCAATGGACCATTTAATTAAAAGAAAAACAAGTCCTTTTAAAATGGTCTATTGTAAAAGGTTCTAAGGCTAATTAAACGTACGATATTGCTCTTCAAATTTTTCTACTCTTAACGATCTCTCCTAACCTTTATGTATATCTTTTTAATTTATCGTTATAAGTTTGTTCCTTGTGCAATTAGGTATATATGTTGCTAAATAAAAAGTAAGCTTTTTTACCTTTATAATGGTGTATTGCAAAAAAATGCTAAGGTCAATTTTAAGGAAAATATGGTTAGTCAAAGTCATACTGCAAAGGATTTTTGATCATTTTTAAGATTTTTTTAAATTTCTCTTTATAAGTTTTTTAAAGCTGTAACTTTTAAAATAATTTGAATTTTAAATAATCCTTTTAGGGAGATATTTTGAAATACCTAATCTATCGAATTATGAAAAAACAAATTTCCAGACTAGAACCAAGTGGTATCACAAGGCAATATAAAGTAATAAAACACCAATGTACCCACCATTTAACTAAACTTTATTATATATTTTATAATTTTTATATTTTTGTTTATCACTTTAACAGAGTTTAATTAAAGTATAAAAAAATATCAAAGTTTCTATGCAAATTTACAATAAAATATAGCAAAATTCCGTACACAAAACATTTACTGAATCTAAAACTTTATACAGGGCGTCCTAACTTTATTTCTACACGAAATATTTTCATCCCTGTACAAAATACAAAAAAACCTAAAATAAATAAATTAAAAGTAAAAAAAAACAAGCCTTTAATAAAATTTACTAAAAAGAATTAAATATTTTTTTTGTTAAAACTTTTACTATAAAAATATATCGTCATTACAGAATTCATATCATATAAAAGCTTTTCGAGAGATTTACCTGAGTAAATAAACTGATAAATTAAATAATTTGGTTTGAATAGTTTTAATTTTTTAATTTTCAAACAAAGTAAACACGAGAAGTACCTAAATCTCGCAAGAAGCTTGTATGTATACAGAGTGACGAAGAATATGTGGGGAATCTTTCAGATTCACATAAATCATTTAAAAATGATATGACAAGTTCATATAAAATATTTTTATAAAGTCCCTCTTCACAGAGATATGTTCCCTTAAAGGACGCCACTGAAAATCGGTTTTTCTTGAATAGCTTTTATATCACTTGGTATAATAAAATATTTTTTTAGTATAATAAATACCAGATAGAACTTGTAAAAATGGTTTCCGTGTAAAACATTTACCTTTCTTAGTTCGCCAGGGGCGGACTAAGCCTTATACAATAGTATCAATTATTTTTGCACCCTGTATAATAAAGGAAAAGGCATATTATTCTTTAAATAGCTTAAACCGTTATCCAAAAAAAGATACTCTTCTTCAAAATTAATAAAGTGAAGCGTTTTCGAGAAAAAACAACATTTTGATTAAATGACGTTGTATTTAATAATATTATTTGTCGGTTCGACACACTCTCCCTCTTATTTTATGCATTCTCTAGTTTTAATTGTCAAAGATTATGGGACCCTCCACAATGCTACAACATTATTTTTAGGTTTTTGGAAATAAAAAAATATATATTAGTTTTTTAAGTACATTTGCAACAGAATAACCTATACCAATTTTAGGCGTTCAACCAATTATAACCACGGTATTAATTGGTGACAACTTTGACGTATAATACATTGTTTAAACGTCAACAACACCGATTGGTAAATACCGTTTCGGAATTGGTTCTTCACCTAAAATTGATGCTATTGGTTTTAGATGTCTCTAGTAAACAAAAACTTGTTTTTGTCGAAAACCCTTTATTTTATAGACATGTAACAGGAGCGCCTTTTTTTAGGTAAGGATTTAGGCTATCCAAAAATACTTATTTTTATTTCTATATTATACAGGGTGTAAAAATAATTAAAACTATTGTGTGAGGGTTAGTCCGCACCTGGCGAGCTAATGAAGGCAAATGTTTTACAAGGATACCATTTTAAAGAGGCCTCACTTGTATTTATCATATTAAAAAATTATTTCATTATACCAAGTAATAAAAGGTATTTAAGAAAACCGATTTCCAGCGGCGTCCTTTAAGAGCACATATCTCTATAAAAAGGGGCTTTGGGAAAAAAATATAAGACTTTCTCACAATATTTTACCGAGTTCTATATGAATTCGAGAGATTGCCCACATATTCTTGGACACCCTGTATATGTATATCATATAAATAGTTTTTAAAGTAAAAATTTTAACGAGAAAGCTTGTTTTGATACAATAGTATGCTAAAGCTAATAAAAAACTAAATTACTTTTAACAATTGTTTAATAAACACATTCATTACATTTCGACATTTTCACTATTGTTTGTTTTTAATGAAGAAAATAGTGTAATTTCAAGAACTTCTTTAAATTGTTTAACAATCACATTCACCGTATTTATGCCTTGATATTTCTTTAAGATACTATGCTGCAAAATGTGTAATTTTAAACTAGATTTGTCTAAAGACTGAAAGTCTCATGCAATACATTTCTCATTTTTTTAGAGTCCTTATGCCTAAGCTGGTGTTGTTTTAAACTTTTTTTATGGATGGTTTTAAAATCGCATTTATTACATTTATGCATTTTAATTTCATTGGGATACATATGCAAGATCTTGTGGCCATTTAAACTATCTTTATAAATCGTTTGAAAATCACATTTATTACATTTATGCATTTGAACTTCCGCTGGATTTTTATGTCGAACCTGGTGTTTCTTTAAATTACTTGTATCAATTGTTTCATAATCACATTCATTACATTTTAGCATTTCAACTTCTGTTGGTTTTTTATGCCGAAGCTGGTGTCTGTTAAAACTTGTTTTATATCTTGTTTGATAATTACATTCATTACATTTATGCATTTGTACTTCGGTGGGATTCTTATGTAGAAGTTGGTGTCTATTTAAGCTATTTTTAAATAACGTTTTAAAATCACATTCGTTACATTTCAGTTTTTTACCTTCTGTTAAGTTTTTATGCCAATATTGATGTGAAATGATTTTACTTTTATGAATCGTTTTATAAATACATTCATTACATTTGTATGTTTCAATTTGTTCGGAATTCTTGTGCCAACACTCATGACTATTTAAACTTGTTTTAAGGGTCGTTTCAAAATTACATATATTACATTTGTAAATTGAAATGTTTTCTTCCCCTGATTCCTCTTTTCGCAACATATTTGTTGCCAATTCTTAAAAATGTTTCTTCTTTTTTTTGTTTGTTACCTTCAAGTGTGAGAGCTGATACACTATAAAAAAAAATATATACATAAATATCTCTACTTAACTATAACTTTTAAATGATAAGCTATAATTACTTGTGAAATATAATCTAGAAGAATATTCAGGGTGTTTCCAAACTACGGTACGAAAATTAAGGGGATTTTTTTTAATGTATTTTATAAAAAAGTTCCTAAAAACATGTTCTGGTTAGTTAGTAGTCAACAGAAGAGTTGTAGGAAATTAAATTTTTCATCGAACGACGATTTCTGAATTAGAAAAAAGTTATTTTTTGATAAAAATATGGAAGCGTTTTCGAGAAAAACAACATTTTGATTAAATGACGTATTTAATAATATTATTTGTCGGTTCGGCACACTCTCCCTCTTATTTTATGCATTCTCTAGTTTTAATTATCAAAGATTATGGGACCCTCCACAATGCTACCACATCATTTTTAGGTTTTTGGAAATAAAAAAAAATTAATAGTTTTTTAAGCACATTTGCAACAGAATAACCTATACCAATTTTAGGCGTTCAACCAATTATAACCACGGTATTAAATGGTGACAACTTTGACGTATAATACATTGTTTAAACGTCAACATAACCGATTGGTAAATACCGTTTCGGAATTGGTTCTTCACCTAAAATTGATGCTATTGGTTTTAGATGTCTCTAGTAAACAAAAACTTGTTTTTGTCGAAAACTCTTTATTTTATAGACATGTAACAGGAGCGCCTTTTTTTAGGTAAGGATTTAGGCTATCCAAAAATACTTATTTTATTTCTATATTATACAGGGTGTAAAAATAATTAAAACTATTGTGTGAGGGTTAGTCCGCACCTGGCGAGCTAATGAAGGCAAAGTTTTACAAGGAGACCATTTTAAATAGGCCTCACTTGTATTTATCATATTAAAAAATTATTTCATTATACCAAGTAATAAAAGTTTAAGAAAAACCGATTTCCAGCGGCGTCCTTTAAGGGCACATATCTCTATAAAAAGGGGCTTTGGGAAAAAAAATATAAGACTTTCTCACAATATTTTACCGAGTTCTATATGAATTCGAGAGATTGCCCACATATTCTTGGACACCCTGTATATGTATATCATATAAATAGTTTTTAAAGTAAAAATTTTAACGAGAAAGCTTGTTTTGATACAATAGTATGCTAAAGCTAATAAAAAACTAAAATACTTTTAACAATTGTTTAATAAACACATTCATTACATTTCGACATTTTCACTATTGTTTGTTTTTAATGAAGAAACTAGTGTAATTTCAAGAACTTCTTTAAATTGTTTAACAATCACATTCACCGTATTTATGCCTTGATATTTCTTTAAGATACTATGCTGCAAAATGTGTAATTTTAAACTAGATTTGTCTAAAGACTGAAAGTCTCATGCAATACATTTCTCATTTTATTTAGAGTCCTTATGCCTAAGCTGGTGTTGTTTTAAACTTTTTTATGAATGGTTTTAAAATCGCATTTATTACATTTATGCATTTGAATTTCATTGGGACACAGATGCAAGATCTTGTGGCCATTTAAACTATCTTTATAAATCGTTTGAAAACCACATTTATAACATTTATGCATTTGAACTTCCGCTGGATTTTTATGTCGAACCTGGTGTTTCTTTAAATTACTTGTATCAATTGTTTCATAATCACATTCATTACATTTTAGCATTTCAACTTCTGTTGGTTTTTTATGCCGAAGCTGGTGTCTGTTAAAACTTGTTTTATATCTTGTTTGATAATTACATTCATTACATTTATGCATTTGTACTTCGGTGGGATTCTTATGTAGAAGTTGGTGTCTATTTAAGCTATTTTTAAATAACGTTTTAAAATCACATTCGTTACATTTCAGTTTTTTACCTTCTGTTAAGTTTTTATGCCAATATTGATGTGAAATGATTTTACTTTTATGAATCGTTTTATAAATACATTCATTACATTTGTATGTTTCAATTTGTTCGGAATTCTTGTGCCAACACTCATGACTATTTAAACTTGTTTTAAGGGTCGTTTCAAAATTACATATATTACATTTGTAAATTGAAATGTTTTCTTCCCCGATTCCTCTTTTCGCAACATATTTGTTGCCAATTCTTAAAAATGTTTCTTCTTTTTTTTGTTTGTTACCTTCAAGTGTGAGAGCTGATACACTATAAAAAAATATATACATAAATATTTCTACTTAACTATAACTTTTAAATGATAAGCTATAATTACTTGTGAAATATAATCTAGAAGAATATTCAGGGTGTTTCCAAACTACGGTACGAAAATTAAGGGGATTTTTTTTAATGTATTTTATAAAAAAGTTCCTAAAAACATGTTCTGGTTAGTTAGTAGTCAACAGAAGAGTTGTAGGAAATTAAATTTTTCATCGAACGACGATTTCTGAATTAGAAAAGTTATTTTTTGATAAAAATATGGAAGCGTTTTCGAGAAAAACAACATTTTGATTAAATGACGTATTTAATAATATTATTTGTCGGTTCGACACACTCTTCCTCTTATTTTATGCATTCTCTAGCTTCAATTATCAAAGATTATGGGACCCTCCACAATGCTACAACATTATTTTTAGGTTTTTGGAAATAAAAAAAAATATTAGTTTTTTAAGTATATTTGCAACAGAATAACCTATACCAATTTTAGGCGTTCAACCAATTATAACCGCGGTATTAAATGGTGACAACTTTGACGTATAATACATTGTTAAACGTCAACATAACCGATTGGTAAATACCGTTTCGGAATTGGTTCTTCACCTAAAATTGATGCTATTGGTTTTAGATGTCTCTAGTAAACAAAAACTTGTTTTTGTCGAAAACTCTTTATTTGATAGACATGTAACAGGAGCGCCTTTTTTTTAGGTAAGGATTTAGGCTATCCAAAAATACTTATTTTATTTCTATATTATACAGGGTGTAAAAATAATTAAAACTATTGTGTGAGGGTTAGTCCGCACCTGGCGAGCTAATGAAGGCAAAGTTTTACAAGGATACCATTTTAAAGAGGCCTCACTTGTATTTATCATATTAAAAAAATATTTCATTATACCAAGTAATAAAAGGTATTTAAGAAAAACCGATTTCCAGCGGCGTCCTTTAAGGGCACATATCTCTATAAAAAGGGGCTTTGGGAAAAAAATATAAGACTTTCTCACAATATTTTATCGAGTTCTATATGAATTCGAGAGATTGCCCACATATTCTTGGACACCCTGTATATGTATATCATATAAATAGTTTTTAAAGTAAAAATTTTAACGAGAAAGCTTGTTTTGATTCAATAGTATGCTAAAGCTAATAAAAAACTAAAATACTTTTAACAATTGTTTAATAAACACATTCATTATATTTCGACATTTTCACTATTGTTTGTTTTTAATGAAGAAACTAGTGTAATTTCAAGAACTTCTTTAAATTGTTTAACAATCACATTCACCGTATTTATGCCTTGATATTTCTTTAAGATACTATGCTGCAAAATGTGTAATTTTAAACTAGATTTGTCTAAAGACTGAAAGTCTCATGCAATACATTTCTCATTTTTTTAGAGTCCTTATGCCTAAGCTGGTGTTGTTTTAAACTTTTTTATGGATGGTTTTAAAATCGCATTTATTACATTTATGCATTTTAATTTCATTGGGATACATATGCAAGATCTTGTGGCCATTTAAACTATCTTTATAAATCGTTTGAAAACCACATTTATAACATTTATGCATTTGAACTTCCGCTGGATTTTTATGTCGAACCTGGTGTTTCTTTAAATTACTGGTATCAATTGTTTCATAATCACATTCATTACATTTATGTATTTTAACTTCTCTTGGATCTTTATGATGAAGCTGATGTGTTATTAAATGACTTTTATACATTGATTTATAATTACATTCATTACATTTATGTATTTTAACTTCTTCTGGGTCTTTATGACTACGCTGATGTGAAATTAAATGACTTTTATCATTTGTTTTATAATCACATTCATTACATTTTTAATTTCTTTAGGTAGTTTGTGCCCCAACTTATGTCTATTTAAATTTTTTTATGGGTCGTTTCAAAATTACATATATTACATTTGTAAATTGAAATGTTTTCTTCCCTGATTCCTCTTTTCGCAACATATTTGTTGCCAATTCTTAAAAATGTTTCTTCTTTTTCTTGTTTGTTACCTTCAACTGTGAGAGCTGATACACTATAAAAAAATAAATATATACATAAATATCTCTACCTAACTATAACTTTTAAATGATAAGCTATAATTACTTGTGAAATATAATCTAGAAGAATATTCAGGGTGTTTCCAAACTACGGTACGAAAATTAAGGGACTGTTTTTTTATGTATTTTATAAAAAAGTTCCTAAACACATGTTCTGGTTAGTTAGTAGTCAACAGAAGAGTTGTAGGAAATTAAATTTTTCATCGAACGACGTTTTTTGAATTAAAAAAAAGTTATTTTTGATAAAAATATGCTCAATATCAAAGCAAAAAAACACAAAAAACGCGTTTTTTGTATTTTATTGTGGAATTTGACCTAAAACTTTTTTCATGGGTGTTTAGTTATAGGAATTGCTTCATAGAAAAAACTTCAATCCTTCCTCTTCAAAATGGCGCTGGGTAGAAATCTTTAAGATTTATAGTATTTAAGAAACAATTTTTTAAAGTTTGCCACTCACACCATTTTTGAACAATTTTACCTATTTTTTCGCAAACATTGTTTTATAACTCTTTTCTACGCATTTTTAGATATAGCCAATCGTATATCCAGGTAAAAGAGAAAACAATTACCTTTAAAATGGTCTGTAGTAAAAGGTTCTAAGGCTAATTTTACGTAAGATACGTTCTTCAACTTTTTCTACTTTCAACGATTTTACATTTTTCCTTGTGCATTTAGGTATACATGATGCTAAATAAAAAAAAGTACTTTATGTAACAAGTGCATAAAGTGAAACTTTTTTACAAATTGGAAGTTTGACGGCACGAGCCGTTAGGCGAGTGTGACAATCCCATAAAAAAAGACACTTTATGCATGTGTTACATACTATATTTTTTCCACGACCGTATTAAAATTTCCCCAAATAACATTTTATACATATGTTTTATTTATCTTAACTTATTAATTTTAATTTTTGCAGCACAGCCATTATATTGCAATAAAAATCATAGCTTCCTTATTTTTTAAAAGACATTTATCCTCTTCATAACTATGTATTTATTATTTAATTTTAGAAAATTGTGTGTACTTACTTTTTGTAAAAATAATACTAAAACAGTATATATTCCTGTTCAACTTTTTAGTCATCCAAATAAATTATTACTATTAATTTTAAATAATTTCTATAAAATTTTTTGCAAACTGTCAAATTTTAAAACTAGTGACGCACTGTCTAAAGGAAATAATGACGAAATCAAAGGTAACTTGACCGTTTGGTTCAGTTAATGTCGCGTTTACTGCATTGCCTAAATTAATATTTAAGTTTATTGTAGCAGGAATTGAAACAAAACACTAATTCAAAGTGTGAAAAGAATTCTTCGAAGTGTTAAAAAAGTTACTTTATTTAACACTTTATGTAGTGTACTAGAATGGAGTACTTTAACTTCATGTTAACGTTTAAAAAAACAGCATTTTTTTAACGGTCGTAAAAAAGTTTATTTTTTTACCTTTAAAACGGTGTATTGTAAAAAAACAGTTAGTCAGTGTTATACTGCAATGATTTTTGGTTATTTTTACGTTTTTTTTTCTCGTTATAAATTATTTAAAGGCTGTTAGTTTAAAATAATTTTAATTTTGAAAAATCCATTAAGGGAGATATTCCGTGAATACCTTATCTCTCGAATTATGCAAAAAAAAGATTTTGCGAGTTTTGCAAATTTCTGGACTAAAACCATGGTATCACAAAGCAATAAAAAGAAATAAAACACCAATGTACCTATAATTTTACTAAACTTTATTTTATATTTTTTTGCCATTTTTATAGTTTTATTTATTACTTTAACATAGTTTAAATAAAGTATAAAAAAATATCAAAGTTTTTATGCAAATTTACATTCAAATATGGCAAAATCACGTACACTAAAACAAAATATTTACTGATTTTAAGACTTTATACAGGGTGTCCTAACTTTATTTATACACGAAATATCTTCATTCCTGTACAAAAGACAAAAAAACTTAAAATAAATAAATTTAAAGTAAAAAAACTATTTTAAAAACAAACATTTATTTAGATGCACTAAAAGAATAAAATAAACTTTTTCGTTAAAATTTTTACTATAAAAATATACTGTCATTACACAGTTTCTATGATATACAAGCTTGTCGCGAGATTTACCTGAGTATATATGCGGATAAATTAAATTTCTTGATTGGATTAAGTTAATTTCTTAAGATTTTCAAACGAAGTAAACACGAGTACTTAAATATCTCGAGAAGCTTGTATATCATATAAATTGTGTAATGACGTTATACTTTTACAGTAAAAGTTTTAACGAAAAAGTTTATTTTATTCTTTTAAAAACATTTAAATAAAAGCGTGTTTTTATTTATTTGTTTCTTACTTTTATTAAATCCTATGCTAAAGCTTAATAAAAATTAAATCACTTTTAACAATTGTTTCATAATAACATTCAACACATTTCTGGATTTTAACTGATGTTTGTTTTTAATGGCAAAACTAGTGTAATTTATAGAAACTTCTTTAAATTCTTTAACAATCACATTCGCCCTATTTATGCCTTGATATTTCTTTAAGAAACTATGCTGCACAATGTGTAATTTTAAACTAGATTTGTATAAAGACTAAAAGTCTCATGCAATACATTTGTCATTTTTTTTAGAGTCCTTATGCCTAAGCTGGTGTTGTTTTAAACTTTTTTTATGGATGGTTTTAAAATCACATTCATTACATTTATGCATTTTAATTTCATTGGGATACAGATGCAAGATCTTGTGGCCATTTAAACTATCTTTATAAATCGTTTGAAAATCACATTTATCACATTTATGCATTTGAACTTCCGCTGAATTTTTATGTCGAACCTGGTGTTTCTTTAAATTACTTGTATCAATTGTTTCATAATTACATTCATTACATTTTAGCATTTCAACTTCTGTTGGTTTTTTATGCCGAAGCTGGTGTCTGTTAAAACTTGTTTTATATCTTGTTTGATAATTACATTCATTACATTTATGCATTTGAACTTCGGTGGGATTCTTATGTCGAAGTTGGTGTCTATTTAAATTATGTTTATATAACGTTTTAAAATCACATTCGTTACATTTCAGTTTTTTACCTTCTGTTAAGTTTTTATGCAAATATTGATGTGATATGAAATTACTTTTATGAATCGTTTTATAAATACATTCATTACATTTGTATGTGTCAATTTGTTCGGGATTCTTGTGCCAACACTCATGACTATTTAAACTTGTTTTAAGGGTCGTTTCAAAATTACATATATTACATTTGTAAATTGAAATGTTTTCTTCCCCGATTCCTCTTTTCGCAACATATTTGTTGCCAATTCTTAAAAATGTTTCTTCTTTTTCTTGTTTGTTACCTTCAACTGTGAGAGCTGATACACTATAAAAAAATAAATATATACATAAATATCTCTACCTAACTATAACTTTTAAATGAGAAGCTATAATTACTTGTGAAATATAATCTAGAAGAATATTCAGGGTGTTTTCAAACTACGGTACGAAAATTAAGGGAATGGTTTTTTAATGTATTTTATAAAAAAGTTCCTAAAAACATGTTCTGGTTAGTTAGTAGTCAACAGAAGAGTTGTAGGAAATTAAATTTTTCATCGAACGACGTTTTCTAAATTACAAAAAGGTTATTTTTGATAAAAATATGGTCAAAATAAAAGCAAAAAAAAAACACAAAAAACGCGTTTTTTTGTATTTAATTGTGGAATTTGCCGTATAACTTTTTTTTCATGGGTGTTTAGGTATAGGCATTGCTTCATAGAAAAACTTCTATCCTTCCTCTTCAAAATGACGCTGGGTAGTAGTCTTTAAGATTCATAGTATTCAAGATTTTTTTTTAAAGTTTGCCACTCACACCATTTTTGAACAATTTTACCTATTTTTTCGCAAACATTGTTTTATAACTCTTTTCTACGCATTTTTAGATATAGCCAATCGTATATCCAGGTAAAAGAGAAAACACCTTTAAAATGGTCTATAGTAAAAGGTTCTAAGGCTAATTATACGTAAGATATACGTTCTTCAAATTTTTCTACTTTCAACGATTTTACTTTTTTCCTTGTGCATTTAGAGCCTGTTCAGATAAGGCGATTTGCGCGCGGAGTGAACTCGCGCGTAGGCAATCGCGCGTTCTCGAGATACTATTGCTACGTATATCCCGTCCAGATGCTGCTGCGCGTTTAATCACTCGCGCGTAAAACGCGTGCAATGAGCGGGACTCTCGGCCCACTTGTTTAACGCGCGATCGTCGCGCAAGTTGAGATACCCGGGCACCCATTGTTGCGTCCAGTACTACGCGCGATTCCGTGGCGAGTGGACGTATTTGGTTAAAAATGGAGCGTGATAACTTCAATACCGAACTATTTTTTGACGAAGTTGAAAAAGAGGAGCTATATGGGATATGGAATCTTCTGATTATTCCAATAGAGCTATAAAACGTAGGAACTGGGAAGAAATAGAAAAATTTTTCACTGTGTTCTCTGAGCTTTGGGTATAATGTTATAAACATACTATGCGTCATTCTGTCACGTAGAATTGGATGCACGTTAAATCGTCGACTTTCTCTTCGCTTACGACGTTTCCATCGACGGTATGCAAGCCACAACACAGCCGCTGTATCCAAGTCCATGTTAATTAACTGACCTGAAAATGGCCTGAATCCCTCCCAGCGTAGAAACGCGCGTAAAACGCGGTACCTGAACACAATATAAATTTAATCGCGCGAGTGTAATCGCGCGCAAATCGCCTCATCTGAACAGGCTCTAAGAGTATACATGATGCTAAATAAAAAATAATAGTAATTTATGTAACAAGTGCATAAAGTGAAACTTTTTTACGAATGGGAAGTTTGACAGCACAAGTCGTTAGGCGAGTGCGGCAATCCCATAAAAAAAAGACACTTTATGCATGTGTTACATACTATATTTTCTCCACGACTGTATTAAAATTACCCCAAATTCCCTTTTTTACATATGTCTTATTTATCTAAACTTATTAATTTTAATTTTTGCAGCACAGCCATTATATTGCAACAAACAATCATAGCCTCCTTATTTTTTTAGAGACATTTATCCTCTTCATAACTATGCATTTATTATTTAATTTTAGAAAATTGTGTGTACTTACTTATTTAAAAATAATACTAAAACAGTATATATTCCTGTTCAAT